>JAVQJF010050955.1:0-41137 GCA_036023855.1 Gadopsis marmoratus | reverse complement strand
ACAAGAATTTCTGTCATTTGCGCCACTGTGTGATATTTCTTAAATTTGCCAATACAGCTGCCTTTGATTTCCTGCATGCTGAAGAGACTGCGATGCTTTTGCTTTTTATTAACTTGAGAGGAAGAAGAGGACATACAGTAGGTGTTTAACATCTGCACAGCTTTTTGAGACTTCCTTTGTCACAGACACATTATTATTATTCTATCTAGCTCCCTTGATGTGCCGGCCAGCCTCCACTAGAACTGCACTCTCCATCCAAACGTGAGACACCACATTGACCTCTGTCAATAGCATTGACGGGTGAATGAGCTGTTTCAGCGCCAATTTAATGCACATCCCCCTCTGAAGGAAAAGTCAATTTTCCGGCCGTGCACGCAGGCCAAGCAGCGGGACAAAGAAGTGAAACATTTTAGTGGGCATCTTTCCACGACACGCAAAAACAAAACCTGCCGCTAAGAGATCAGTGGGCCAATTCGTTCATCCCGGTGCTCATTCGTCGTTAGCGAGGTTCGCTTCTCGTAGACCTTCTTCCCTTGACCACAGCCAGTGAATCCACTTTCAATATTGTTATACAGCAGATATGTGACCAGAGATATAATACCAGGCACTTCCCTGGTATATATCCGGTGGGATTTTACTCTACAGTCTTTACAACATGCAATAAAACCCATCTCGTTAGCCTTAGGAGGCTTCTAACCGGTGTAGATGTGATCTGGACAGCTATGAATGCACATATCCAAAACACACACTGTGTGTATGGATGTACGTAAAAACAAATCATTTCCTTCATTCACTTGAGGGTTAACCTCCTTTCTGCACTCGTCTGCTCGCTGGCTGACCTGCAGGTGGTGGTAGTCTTTGTAGGAGTACACCTCGTCGCCGGTGTCCACGTCGAACACCGAGTGCAGACACTTGGAGGGTCGGGGATCCTGTTTGAACTGCTCCACCTGGTAGAGAGATACAAAGGAAGAAGGGAGAGAAAGAGAGAGAGAGAGAGGTTAAGTAGGGAAATAGGAAATATAGATTGTGAACTAAGAGACTGTGAGAGAATATATGTACCATGTTTACAAAGAACTTGAGTTTTCAATCTAAAAGAATTATTATAAAAATGTATATGTCTTTTCATGTATCACAGTTGTGTCGCAGTTGAGGAATGCTGTGTTAAGTTGTGTAAAATTGCCTTTTCTGGATTGTTTTTACATAACTTCTCATTTTGGCCACCAAAAAATGTACTCTGGCCACAAAGTGTAGGGGCCTGGTGGCCCGAGGGGCCGGAGCTTAAAAATATTAGCGTCCATCCCTGCGTTAAGGGTCAGATTTAGGGCAACCGGACTACGACTTGGTTTACAACGGACACATGAAAAGACGTTAGTCGTGTGTTGTGTTCGGTGCTTTGTGGGTGTTTCCTGCATCGACTCCACTACAAATTACAGCTGGGCCTCCAGCCCCGTCGTGCATAGTTATAAATAATTGTCCCTTTGTCCCATTTTTACTTCGTTTGTTTCTCTTCTCTTGCTGTGTTCTCCATCATCCAGACCCCCCCCACCCCTCGTCGTCTCCATTTTTCTCTTTCTACCTCCCGCCCTCCCTCTCTCCTCACTCTTCTCCCTGTACTTTCTACTGTTCACTCTTTTTCTTTGCTGTCCCTCTCTTTTCTCGCACTCCCCCTTTTTTCCCGCTCTTGATCTTTCCTCTGGCACACTACCTCTGCCCACCTTCTCTCTCTCCTTTTCTCTGCTACTCGGGTCACAGTAGAGACCCTCTGTCCCACTTTTACTCAAAGTGCTCCACTTCCCGCCATCCCATGGTGGCTTATATGTGTGTGTGTGTGTGTGTGAGTGTGTGTGTGTGTGTGAGCACTACCTCGGCCAGTAGCTAACAATAGGTACTGCTGTTTATGTTTCTATAAAACCTACTTCTGTGTAGAGCTTTCTCTGATTGCCGCTCCGGCAGAGCCACAGTGTCAAGTGGCTCTACTCTCGGGATATTGTGAGGCCCCAGGTCTTGCTCATTGTTTCGAGTGCTGCAATGCGCCAATATCGGCTTCAAATTAGCGAAACGTTGCCTGCTGCTCCACACAGGATGAGGAAATTGCACAAGTCTGCCTTCATGCTTTCAGTTTGCATCCACTGCTGACAAAAGAAAAGCACCTCTCCAAACCAGTTACCAGGCCCCTCCATGGAGTTGCAAAGGAAATATATCAGATTTTCAGTAACAACTCATGATAAAGGGGTTAAAGATGGTGCATAACAGAAAACAGGCAGAGTAAGACAACACACACTTTCATACGTAAGAAATCGGTTACTTTATTGATTTTTTTTGTGCCAAAAATGCCATATTTTCACCTTATAAGGTTGATAGGGTAAACCTGTTAGCAAACAATGGCTTACTTACACATTAGCATTCATTTGGAGTCGTGTTTGTGTCCATTTGACAAATGTCAGTCGAATATTTACTCTCCTTTTAGCTCTATTTTGGTCTCTACCTCCTCCTGTGGGGAGAAGATATCTGGCTGTTTAGCTGCTAAATGCTCCTCTATGTTCACCAGCTAGATGTTAACTTCGCCTGTCTGCTGTTTGGTGTTGGGCAGCTGGCAGACAGTGAATCCTCCGTGGTCTTCAAGGTCAAAGTCCTATGCTTTTTGGTTGCCTGCGAAAACGACGGGCATTATAGCTTTGCATCTTCTGGCTCTAAAGGCTTTGGGGGCTTCCTGGCAGAAATGAACCCTACAAGTGAATTTTACCTTGTTAGTCCCAACTGAAAAAAACCCTTTACTTGAGAAAATGCAATAATTCTGAAGGACAGTAGCTCAGTTCCCTATACAGCGTGCTATAGACAAACAGGGAGGCCCAGCTGCTGTACGCGCCGCTGATATTTGCCCAGCAGTGGCCCCGTGTCACGTCTCCATTAAAAATGCCATGTTCTCCGTAAGTGCTGGAGACGGGGCTGTAACGAAACGCTGCTCTGTTTAATTAGCTGTGTAAACGCAGCTTTGTAATTAAGACACAGAAAGACTCTCCCCTAAATTAGGTCGTCAAGGTCGAAGCAAGATGAAACATAATGGCTCTCAAAGAGGCACACGCTATACACGAGCACATACACAGGGACACGGGCAGGTTGGAAGAAAAGAACAGCATACAGAGGACATATCTTTGGGTCCATAAAAAGGTGTTTTGCCATTTTTCATTCACAGCCTACTCGTGCGCATGCACCAGGTGTCCTGCGGACGTGGCGTGTAATCCCCCCCTTCGCAGCAAACGTCTTTGGCAATTAACAGATTGGCGGTTATTAAGCCCTTAGGACTAAAGCAACAAGCTCCCATTGTCGACCGTTATGATATGAAAGAGGCACCAGATGTGTCCAGGGCTCCAGCTCTGATAGGCTTTGATGAAGAGCAGCGCAGGAATACACCTTTTCATGTGTAATGCAGTGTGTCGCTACGGCGGTGCTTCTATGGAAGCATGCGGTGCGAAAGCAGGTAGCTGAGCGGAGCCTGGCTAAAACAAACTCACCTTATCAGCCTGTCTCATGTAGCAGTAGAGGATCCCTCTCATGCACTTGATGGCAGAGTGCTCCAGTTCGTGGTTCCGCCCCATATCGTCATCAATCCGGCTGCAAACAGGGAGAGCGAACAATGAGTGGATGACTGCATGGGCAACATACAGTACAACACATTCACTGATTAACTAAATGTCTTCAAATACTATCAGTAAGAATTATGGTTAAAACTATAAAAATAAAGTTCTTACGACCGTGAGTGCCTTTCACGCACATGCAAACATGTGCTGATGCCCTAGATGTAACAGCGACAACACAGAGCAAAACTGCATTTACAACAAAAACGACTTGTGGAGAAGCATTTAGGCTTTGACTGGTATTCACTATGCAGGTTGTCAGAGAGCGAGACGACACTCTGCAGTGACAACACCGGGATTCAGCACATTCCTGGTGGGGCTGGCGGATCTCAGATGCACATCACAAAGGTCACGCTAATAATGGCTTTGGGCATCAACGGAGCTAAACCAAGTCACCCGATGTGGGATTTGTTGGAATTTCAGTGGTAGACGGAACATTAATCTCAGTGTCTTTTAGATGTGAACTGGCAGCCTTTCATCTCGCAGCATCTTGGTTTGTTTTTTTTTTAAGTACTTCACTGGACTTTCATTACCAGACTACAAGTATTGAACACTGTAATATGCATGAGGCGATCCAACACTGACCAGGGGTTACAGTAACAGTACGGAAACTTATCCTAGCACTGGAAGCTGACACGCCACACGCCCATTAAAAATAAATCAATATTATAGCAAATAAAATAAAGGATAAAACATGATTGCGGCGGTGGATAAAACGTATCATGTAGGAGTTTGTGGCAAGTCGGAGCTACAGTCGAGTCCCTGAATCCCTCACACACACACACACACACACCTGCTGGGCGTGAAGTAAGTAATGGCACTAGCCCGGCCTGTCAGATGAGAATTATCTTAATTAAATCCCAGTGACAATTCTAATAGAGGGCAGCCATGACTGATGACTGGTATCTGCCGCTGGTCACATCACTGTAGTACACTCTATTTTTACCCCTCTCTTCCCCTCCGTCTTCCCCCTCGATCTCATTTCTTCACTCAGTCTTTCTCTCCATATCTCATTTCTTCTCCCTGCCTCTTATCTCTCTCCGTTCGCTTGATCTCTCCCTTTAGCCACCTCACCTTCGAAATATCGCCTCCTTTACTATCTCTGTATCTTCCCCTTTTCCTCTCGGCCTCCATCCTGCCAGTCTTTCTCTCTGTCCCCCTTATCTCCTTCTCCTCTCTCTCTCTCTCTCTCTGTCCTATTACAGGCTCATTCCATAGAATTGCTCTGTCCCTAGAAACTAATCACTGACGAATGCAGCCATCAAGCGCTGGGACACTTGATAAAAGAGTTTGGGGCCTTTAGACGGTTCTCAGTGGAATTCGTAAGTGTTCTCCTTGAATCAATAATCCCGGTGTGTTTGGAAAGCAAAGCCCTCAAATGACAGAGGCAGATTAGGGATCAGGGTCAGTAAGCATGAAATAGAAGAACGTGGAACAAAACCAAAAGTCGAAGACGAAGGGATACGGGGGGGGGGGAGGGGGGCAGAAAGCTGCAAGACTGACGTAACTGAGGACGTTTGGCCTGTTCTGCACATGATGCTCTGTGAGCACACTATAAGTGATCCATCCATCCATTTTAGTGTTCACGTCACGTTTGCTGTGCTTAAGAATGTGTCGCTCAGAACTTGTATGACAAACACGCCAGTTGCCGCTTCAGATCATTTTGTAAAGAATATCATATTATCAGCCTAATCAATAGTAGCTGAAGAGTGCCCTATATGTCTAAGGGATTTCATATGTCATTTATGGTTGACTTGCATATTCACATGCACACAAGAGAAAAGGTTTTAGGGCGTCAGTGGTTTATTTGGCCCAGCGTGCATGATCTCCAGCTACACGACATTTTGCTAAATTCCTCCACTGGACAGCAAGTGTCCAGTCATTGCTTAGAAACCATAATAAAGCCACAGCTGCTAAAATCTGCTAGCTACTGTTTTCATTTCAGCCAGTAAAATTGGCTCGAAATGAGAAGCCTGCTTCTGGCTACCTCTGTATGAAACCAAGGAGTCATTGTTTGGAAAATTAGAAAATATTCCAAGCGGTAAATCTGCCCCTGTTTTCACTGTAAACTGCAAATTGGTGCATTGACCTTTTCAAAAGTGTTTCTTCATGCTTCCACTCGGGGCTGGTGAAGCGCAAAGTTAGGACACTTTGGATGGACCACGGTCAGATCTCCAAAAATCATTAGTGCATCATGTCATAAGTAGCTAACCAAGTAGGGAGTCTAAGTTCCAATTCAACAGGACTAATTAACACAAATGGACACATTCAATTCTGCACCCATGGAACACATATTGCATGGTGTGTCTGTGAGAGTGCATGTGTGTGTTTTGTGTACTGACCGGTAGGCGATAGCCAGGGCCCAGGAACTGGCAGCACAGTACAGCGAGTCCCGGACCTTGGCCTCCTTGCAGGTGGAGCATGTTTTGACGGGGAATAGGCCGGTGGTGGGACTCTGGTAGTTCAGAATGGTTGTCTTGACTAGATAGAAAGAGAGACAGAGGGATGTTTAGACGTCACAGTGGAGCCATTTCATTCGACGTTCTGTGTCAACGTGGGCACAGGAGCAGCCACAGGAGTCGTACAGTAATGGACTAACAGCACGTGTTTTCTCTACTCGTGGTCTTTTGTTTCCAAGTCAATCTGCAATCGTGACGTGTGGAACTATATTATTTATGCAGCTCCTCTGGCAGGGGTGCAGCTCTCTGCTGCTGCTGGCACTGCCTGACCTGCGACCTCCCTCAGGTTGTGCAGCTGCTGCCACTCCCTCGTCACGTCCTCGGAGTTCCTCGTACGGATATTCTGCCTCAAATATATTCAATTAAATCAAATTAAATTATGTGAAATTGAATTTAGAAAAAGGTTCGGGCAAAGAAATTTTGCAGACATTTCTTCTTCTTTGATGTAAGTAAAATATAATATAATAAAGTCATTTGGAGCAAAGCACTTTCAGCTTGAGTTATGTAGACATCTACAGTAAACACTTGTCAAACTGTCCAATTCAATGTGTTGAAATCAGGTATTCAGGTATTACTACAGAACTAGGGATCGTGTCAACCTCTACCTGAAGTGTTTCTCTACTTCTGCACCAGCATCAGAGTGGAAATGAAGAAGTCACCCAAGGACACCTCCATCACGTGTTGCATGATGGTTCCTCAAACATAAACTTTAACCCGACATATTAAAAAAACTACACGTGGCAGTAAAACTAATACTTGCGTAAATATTGCAGCATGTGCATCTACTGCTTTTATTCGTGGTCCCCAGAGGATGGGTAATCAGAGAACGTGTTGACATTCGCTACACAGTGGTAACCTGGTTACTTTAAATCCACAGACATGCAGCATAGTTCAATCCTTTCTTGTTGGGTCTATACACATAGAGTTGGTTTAGACCTGCTCTATATTAACAAGTGCTATGAGATAACTGTGTTATGATATAGCGCTATATAAATAAAATTGAATTGAATTGAACTTATTGTAATTGTAGCACAGTAATAGAAGAGGGTCTGACCTCTGTTTCCTGCAGAAAGCCGACTGTCACCATGTTACTAAAGTGCATGTAAACGTACTTGACTTTGGTTTCCTCTGGCCCCACTATCAGGTTCACATTTTTGGTTTTTAGTGAAATATCTCCACAGCTATGGATTGCAATAAAAATCAGTACAGACATTTATGTTTCCCTCAGGGTGAATTGCAATGTCAAAGTTCTGATTTCTCCACTACTTTACTTTCGCAGGTATTTGGTCACAAACCAGTGACACACATGGCTCACGCCCCGTGTGACTGCTTGTGTCCCCGTTTCCTGTTGCCTGTCTCGTGCTTTCTTTGTTGTGTGATTATTGCCTTTGTTCTCCTGTGTTGAGTTGGTGTCCTGTCTCAGCCGCCCTCGTGTCTCCCTGATTGTCAAAACGCTTTCACCTGTTCCCCTGTGTTCACCTGCTGTTCATCCCCCGTTAGTGTCTTGTGTATTTAAGGGTGTTCTGTTCCTTTGGTTCTCTGTGGTGTCATTGTCTATGTGTCGTGGTGGATGTTCCTCATCTTGCTGTTGCACCGCCGTCTGCTGCCCTGCCTTTGTGAGTGCCCCCCTTTTTGTTACGATTAATAAAGACCGCTCATTTCCTGCTGTGTGCGTCTGGGACCCATTTCACCTCCTCCGCGCCCTGACCGGTTCCTGACAACGTGCTAGCATGTTCATTAGCATTTTGCTCAAAGCGCTTCTTCTTCTTTGTTATAGTCCTTACAAATCTCATAAACTGCATTAAATGTGTAACACCTGGTTGCTGTAAGAGAACCAAGCTATTTTTCGGTGTTCATGTTGTGATGTGCAGGTTTAGACATCTAAACACTTGGCTACGCGAATGACCACTGTTTATTGCAATACAAAGCATCCGTTATACAGTATGTATCCTAGACCTCCAAAAGCATGTCTTCAACCCAATTTAGTCCAGTTGCCTTGACGTCTTACTAAGATGTGAAAATCACCAGACCAGTACTTACTGAACAGCAGAAGTTTAAATCCCTAGTGTACAGTGCAAGCGTCAGGTGTGAGGGCAAAGAACCAAAATCTATTAATTACTCTGGCGTCGCCATAATGACTGGGAAGCTCTACAGTACGCAGTGACCGAGGTCATTTCTGTGGCGGTACGGGAGACATTTTTCAGCTGGGGTGTGTGACTGCACTAAATGGACGAGTGAGTAAAATCTAAGACGGTTCAACTTCACCAAAGTTCATTCTCAGCATTAGTTACTGAAGACGGCACAGCGGATGAAGGCTCTTAATGTGAACAGATCGTAGCCCTCCAATAATATATGCTGAAATATTACATAGTCAAACAGAAGGCCTCCGGGAAAGTAATTTATCTGTTTCTCACACAAACACACACATACTTCCTCTCCAGCAGAGGTCCCCTCACTGATGACTAATCTGTCTGGAGGGATCACTTCATTTTTCATCAGGACATTATGCCGGTGCAAACGAAGGGGGACATCCATTCTGCACTGTCATTTGTTACAGAACGGGAGAGAGACAGGAGAGAGGGTGATGGAGAGAGGGACGGAAAGAGACAGGCATGAGGGAAAGAGAGGTGGCGACGTGTTTGTGTGTGCAAGAGGCTGTGTGTTTCTGTAAGTACAGAGAGTGACGGTAACGGACGGCGGGAGAGAAACGTCAGTCGGCCCGTGAACACGTGCTTGAGCGTGCACGTCGGTCAATCGAAGGCGACGGTCAAATTGGCGGTGAGGTAAAGAGGGTGGTGGGGTGATTTAGGCAGAATATTAATAAACCTATTGTCACGCAAATTAATTGCACACACGAAAACACACATTTGTATTATTACTAGTTGCAGGACACTCTACTGGCTCATGCAACCGTAGGCTTATAAAAGCAGCTGTATTTGCAAAGATGACTATCCTTACAGATGTATTCGTTGCCCTTGTAAGGACACTTGGTCTCTGCATAGAGAGTGGATGTGTGTAAATACACACACGTTTAGACATACAGACACACACGCAGAGAAAACCCCGTCCCAATTCATCTGGATCGCTGACCAGTAATAGCACAGTGCCTTTGGGTATAGGCTCATTTTGACTGCGGCTACATTAGTGGTCGAATGGCAAAGGCTGCAGGATGTAGCCTGTTGGTTTACCACAAATACGTAAATAGGTGGTCGATAAATCATCAATCTGCTCTGGAAAGACAAGTCTTTCATGGACGTATGTTGGAACTGGCTCAGGCTTAACGGAACACTCTGCAAACATTGTGGGGTGGCAGCGCTTTGGTTTTTATTTAATTAAAACGAACCATGATGATAAACAATAGGCCCTAAAAAAAATGCTACTGTTCAAACAGGAAGTGAAAATGAGAAGGGCGGAAAAAAACAAAAAGTAAAATGAATTTAGATATTTGACACTTTATCTAACAGTTTCTCAAATTCATCTGGCACGTCAGCGGTTATTCTGGAGTTACAGTAAAACTCCAGTGCATTGAAAATAAACCGCAGTCGTACTGTAGGAAAGATGATATTTCATATCAGAAAGGCTCCATTTCTCATCTACTGCAACTTAAGTTAATTCCGCACATTCATTTATTTCTAGAAGCTCACAGGTTAAAAAGAATCTATCTTCACGATATGTATTTACTGCAGATGTATTTCACAAAAGAAGCCCGGGGATGAAATGAGATGAGGCGCTCCGATACCCCTCAAGTTTCATCTGCTGCGCTGCGGAGGCCATCATCAGATGCGGAGCATAAAAGATGAGCGCGCTGAACGCTGCTCGGTCTCAGACTGCAACTTTCTCTGGATGCAAATCAACTGTTGTTCAGAGTTTTTCCGCCAAGCAATCCATCAAGCTAATGTCCCACTAAATCAGCAGCTAATGTCTCGGGCGCACACAGTCTGCTCTCCTACAATGGGCCATTTCACTGCACCGACAGGTGGAGAAAATGAGAGAAGATGATGAGAAACGAAAAAAGAGAGACAGATTGAAAAAGAGAAAAAAAATAAGAGCGGGGGAAAAATAGACTAAGATAATATCTGTGCAGCCCCGGAGCAGATGCTACAGGAACAAATGGAAATACACAAACTGCGATATTCACGGTTCATGCTTACGCCTGCCGACGCCGTCGCAGCTTTTCCTGCAACGTAACATCTGTGACACGAGCTGCGACTGACTGAAGGAATGAATGCAGTGGCCACAAAGGCGGCTGACGCAGCACTGCTGTTTCTGAAGAGCACTTTGGAAAATATGCTGATTTGCTTTCTGCCCAGGACCGAAGAGAAGGTCAACATCAATCTTTCAAGTAGGGAACTAAAGTCGGGACGTGGTGTTTAGCCTAGCCTACAGAAGCTAACTCCTAACGTCTGGCAATTCTCTGTGTGTGTGAGTGGATTAAACAATAAAATGTGTCGTTAGCTAGCTGCTAGCTGCTTCCCCCGGCCTGCAGTCTTTATGCTAAGCTAAGCTAACTACTCAACTCGCCAGCTCCTTATTTTCCAAAATGTTGAACAATGTCTTGAAGTATTGTGCATTTTTTTTTTTAGCGCACGGTGGTACACAGAACACAGTATTTGTTTAACATTGACCAAGAGCTTAAACATAATTTCTTGGCTTTTATTCGAGGCAATTGGGGGAAAAAAAAAGATGTCTTTTAAAGTGAACCTGTACTAACGCTACATGAACTTAAATATGCAAATCTGCATTTTAACACACACAACTGTTTATCTTGGTACGAGTATTTAATATCTGTATAATCTATTAAATGTAAAATATGGAATTATTTTACACAAAACCTCCATGTCGGGAGGCAAGTTTGACATTATGATCGCAGGTAACAGCGTCATGTTGCTCCATGAGAACTAAAGTTAAGCAAATAGACTGTTGGTGCACGTTGCCTGCCCACTAATATCCTGTGTGGAGTGAGTTACTGCTAAAAAACATAACAACAAAATTATGTGGAAAGTTTGACTTAGTTTGGCTTCAAGAATATTGGTCTCTCAGACGTATTGTCAGGCGCAGCAGTTCGTGCCGTTTGAGTCTAAATTTTCAAATGACTGCTTCTGTATATTACTAGAGTATCATAACGGTTGCTGTTTACCATGGTGGCAGTTTGTATCGTCACTTTGATTTTGCTGTTTTTTCCGAAGCAAAATCCATGACCATCCAAACCTGAATTTCAGGCAAACGGTACGTTCTGAGATTCATCCTTCTCTTGATAACTAACAGACAGGGTATTTGCAGAAACCCTGAAACTGGCCGGGAGCTTGTTGAACGCTGCACGAGATGAGGAGAGGGATTGTGAGAAGATCCGAAAACACAGAAGGGAAGAAAAGTGCCAAAAAATGAAAAACACGAGTGAAGGAAAAAAAAAAAAAAAACAGCCCACACGAGCTTGTGCTTTTGGGATGAGCTCATAATGGCTATAAAAAGAAAAGTGTTTTCTCCATCCCTTAATTGTTGTGAGCCAGACGGCACAGTGATGGTGCCTGCTGCCTCCAGCACGATCAGGAGGCAGGCTGAGTCGATGGAGTGTGGCCACATTGCCGCATAAATAAGACACCACAGAGAGGTGAGGGGAGAGATGGAGAGGGGGGGATGGAGTGACGAGCTATGAGAGGCGGAGGTAAAACTTTCCCCGGGTATCCTTTTCCCCGATAACAGGAAACAAGTCCCCTATCACAACAGCATTGTAAGCTTAATACCGCCGGGGTCGGCTTAGCAGCAAAACGGCACAGACGGAGAAAGGAGGGAAAATGTAACTGGTTTGATTTGTCATTGTCACCCCAACCTCAGCCCTCTCCACCGGTTTCCATCCCAGAAACTGAAAGAAAGCAGGTATATTGGCAGGCGGGCCTGGGTGCTGGCGATAACAATGTTGGCTTTGTCTCCTCACCCCCCCCCGCTAGAATTGGACAAGCGCTTCCAACC
The DNA here is from genome assembly GCA_036023855.1 of Gadopsis marmoratus. Lineage (NCBI taxonomy): Eukaryota > Metazoa > Chordata > Actinopteri > Centrarchiformes > Percichthyidae > Gadopsis > Gadopsis marmoratus. The sequence continues at coordinate 29,076 of JAVQJF010050955.1, read as the reverse complement.
GCCACCCCCAACGCAACAATTAAACACGGGCCGATGTTCAACGCTGCATTTCCGAAACGTGCTGCAACCTAGCGAGGGCTTCTCTCCGTAAATCTGCGGGGTGTCGACGCAGCCGACGCTGGAGGCTACGCTGCGTCCGCTGATGGCAGCAAACCAGCTCCTGCTGAGAGCGACGCCTGTTGCACACTGAGCTCTGTTGGTTGTCTCCTTCTAAGCGCACGTGCAGCCTAATGAACACACACGGGCGCCGCCCCGCCCTCACCAGGGAGGACCAATGGGCCGTGTCGTATCTCTGCCAGAGGTGTGCTCGCGTGAGGAAGCGGTGCATCCGGTCCGGCACAGGTGCTTTCACACGGGACGCGTTAACAATCCCTCAATCCACACCTGGGTGAGAGGCAGTAACCTTCCGCCTCACTGTTTAAACTGCGGCGTGACACAACGACAAGCAGGCAGAACAACATCATATCTTACAGGGCCAACTGGCACAAGCGGCAGCTTATAAAGCCTCACGTAAATCCACCGCAGGAGCCGAATCCCTGACCCAGCGCTGTGATTTGTTTGTCTCAGTAAATGTTATTTGTCTTTTCCGCTGTTCAGACCTCTTGTGGAATTGATATCACTTTGGCTTCTTTTTTTCCCCCTCTACATATTACAGATACCGTGACTTGAATATCATGAATGTCGGCGAGCATAAGAACGGTTTTCTGAGATATAAAGGTGGCTATATCAACAATGTATTTAAGAGATGCTATATATACCGAGGGAATGAAGAAATGTAACATCTTTTAGACGGAGACAACTCTAGGCTACAGGCTGTGATCCAGAAATGGCCCCTTCAACGTTGTTGCTAGAACAACGGACTCGCCGCCAACTAACTGCTGCGATTCACTTCTGCACATTTTGCAGCTCTGAGCTTCTCTGTAGGTGACTAGACTTCATTTGGATTCGGTTAAAAGCGTTCCTCCCTGCAGCCGCTTAACGTAACGTAAGCGACGCCACTTTGTGTAACTGCCAGGACTTGCAAGGATCCAAGGCTTGTAGGTGAAACATCAACTTGATGCAGACTCTTGGTGGTAAAATGTGTTTCCGGGTGGTGATTTTCAAACTCACTATGTTTTGCTCCCTCTCACTTTCCCGCCTGACTGTGACCGACTGAGCCATTTGCCTCAACGTTTCCTGCTTCACGAGGGTTGTTTTGTTCCCCCCCTCCAACATCGGGACTTGCTGCTAACACGATTAAGTGAACACATCCTGAATCATCTCGTCTCAATTTTCAGCTACAGTATCACCTCTGCTCGTTTCCCCTGAAGCACAATATATTTCATTAGAGCGTAATCATTTCTTCTGATGTTAGTTGCCCTTTATTCTTAGGAGAGGCGCCGCATCTCCGCTGTAGACCGCTATGGGACCCTGTAGCCTAGTTTGAAGGCAGTCTTGGGTGCACTTCTGCCAAAATCCAGCTGGAAAATTGCCAATTTTAGGTCACCTTTAAATAGCTCACAGTTCAGCTTCAGCGCAGCGGGAAGGCCATGCCTTTTTGTACATTCTGTGCTCCCTTAAATGTCACAGGTAGAGAAGCACTGGCAAGCTCCAAGCAGGCGTGACATGTGTTCCGTGTCTTTCTGACAGCGCTGCGTACCCGCAGTTATAAATGAAGGTGCGATTTTCAGATTTCTACAACTGCACACGATACTGGGGGCAAATCTGGACACAGCTTATAAAAAATGCATGATTACACATCATTAGCCTTGGAAAGGCAACAGGAACATAGAACAGCACCGAAAGCACAGAAATCCCCCCCCCCCCGCCCCCCTAAGAGCGTGTCTGAAATTGTCTTCCGTGCTGTACGGTAATATTTTGTGACTTCAACAAGAGCAGCTGAGAAAAGCCGAGCTCATGTCCGCAGTGGTGAAGTCAGCAGTGGTCCTTGGGGACAGCATCCTGAGCTGTATCACCAGAATGTAACAGCCGCGCACATAATCCTGCCTCTGCGCACTGAACACAACTCTGTCTGCTGTGTTTGGCCTGTCGCATTGTACTTGTATTGATTTTACTGTGTTACACACACACACACACACACACACAAAGACTGTATCTAGTTGGGAAAAACAAAACGCATAAGATCCACAGTTCTGCATTATATTATGAATACAGTGTAATGCTGGCTCACTGGCATCACTTGCTGGCACACCTAAGTGGAACGGAACCGTCATTAATGCTATTAGTTACACCTGAGCTTTTTATGAAATAAACACGTCAAAACCTCAATAAACAAACAGATCTCCATTTGTACGGGCTCTCCTGGCGTCGCAGCAGCACATTTGACAGCAATTTGCTAACATTTCAAATTTGGTGTTTAGCTCCCTGCCAGCCAGACACACAGGTACGTACGTATGACAGCAACATTTCGCAGCGCGTTCCGTTTCCTGGCCTCGCGCTGCTTTACATCCAAAGGGCCGAAATCGAGGACGCCGCGTGCTTAGCTGTGTGGCAGACGGGCGCGATTCCTTCGTGTGTGCCGGGAGGCATCACTGGCTGGCACACAGTCGCAGTCACAGCTGCAGGCCATTTAGCAAATCAGCGCTAATGTAATGTGTGTTCATCTCTCCTGCAGTGGAGCTCGGAGACTCCTTTGCTGATTGCACACGCCAGGATCAGCACCTGGATTGCGTTGCAGCAGCTAGTCGTGTGTCCATCACTAAAACCGAATTCTAAGCAAGCGTTGGTTCGGATATGTTGACCAGAGTCCTTCACACTTACATGCAGTTTAAACAGGTCATACTGTGTCTACAAGCGTTGGCTTTGTGTGTTGGTTCAGTTACCAGTTACACCTAGCAGTATGTGTAAATACTGCATATAGTAATAACTAATCACTATATACTAGTTTGTGTATGCAGATTAATTTCAGTGACGCATTAATTTCCACTCAAAACCAGCTTAAGTTTAAACGTATGAGCAGTTGGTGCAGCCGGCTGTTTTACACTTAATAATAACATGTTCTCCACCCTCCTTTCCTTGTTGGAACATAAACCTGACGGCAGTAAGATTATCTAGTGCAGCAACTCCCGCGTGATCCCTCACTGGCCTCCCACCCACAAACTCGACCAGCTGAGTCCAGCGCAGTCTGCCAAGCAGAGCCAAGCCAGGGCACTTTTGCGTGGAATTAAATGCAGGTCAGTGCATGCTGGGTAAATGTGTTTGCGTCTGCAACACCAGGGAATGCCCACGCCTCGCTTTTATCTCGCCAGCCGAGAAGCGTTTTTTCCTCTAGACGATGCTCTATGTCTGCGAGGTGTAATCGCAGTACCCAAGGCTGCAGTGTGAGGATGACAATACAACTGCTGCCTTCACACTCGCATACATTTGCTCAACGGTGTGGCCGTGCTTCGGCTGGGCTATTTGGTTTTAGGAGGGAAGGTGGTATCAAGAATTTCTTTTGTGCAGTCACACGTACATGTGCAGTAGCATTTGTGTCCGATGGCTCTGCATTATATAGCTGCGGCTCTAGGTGTTTCGTGAGCCCCGCATCATGCTGTTGATAGGTTGTAAACAGTGAATATGTGCACTTACCGGCATTGTAGTAGCGGTCCAGCTTCTCCCATAGGGGCTCATCCTCACGCTGGAGGTTTGACAGCTTGAGGGGTTCATAGATGGAACCTGAGGAAGGACACAATCTGTTACACACAAGCTTTAGTGTTACTGTTCCATATATTTTCCTTTTCCAAAATCCAGGCCCTTAGTTGTCTCATGAATCCTTAAACTTCAATCCTGCCTCCTCACCTTCGTTAACATTACGCCTTAATGACTAAACTGGAGGGAAGGTGAGGCACTATGGTTTTCATCTTAGAGTTCAACCTTGACACAATAGTCCTATTTAACATTTTCCAATATATAGACGAGTTCTTAATTCTAATTAATATAAGACAAAAGAAGCAGCAGAGAAAATGTAAATAAAAACATAAATAGACATATGCCATGAGTAAATTCTGTTTTTCACTGCAACACATCACATCACAAAGGGCTCGGCACACAAAACAATATTCAGGCCCAGAGCTAAAAATTCAAACGTTAATGTGGCTCGCCACCAGATATTTCCTAACATATTCCTCTGAGCTGAGAGAGTGCCGGAGTTTGAGGGGAAACCCCTATCTGTTAGACTCTCTCTATTTTCAGACACTTTCACTTTGCTGAGATTTGCATTTTAATAGGTTCGACCTTGGGTCAATACCACAGGTACTGAAAAATTCACATTCTGCCTCAAATTAGCATAATTTCCATCAGCTTAAAAGTTGCAGGGGACAAAGCCAACCCATCTCTTTTTAAAGATAGCACTTTAAAGAGAGCACAGAGGAAGACCAATGTTCCCGTTTTAATTTCTAACATGAGATCAGACAAATGTGGCCAGTCGTTATTTGGCCTGTTTTAAATAACCCTCCCCGACAAACGTCAGCGCTGCGCTATTATAGACGCAGTGCACATATGACTTCATTAATACTGTACATTCACTTAGTGCCACTTCAGGGTCTTTCGTGCTGCCTTTGGAGGAACAAGGCAACATAACACACACTGTCAACAGTATGAACTCATAGTGGATTAGGGGCAACTTTACACTATTTTGCCCACGAGAGCTCAAGCCTGTGACTGCCATGTGTTTTGTGACCAGAAAACAAATATGAAACAATACAGCCTTATTTACTTCAAGGCGATGGGAAAATGGAGAAACAATACGCCGGTTTGCGATTTCAGGTTCACAACACATGAAGGCAAGCGTGTTTTTCCAGCACTCGTGAATCTTGTGAGCGTCACCCGTGTCCTCGCTGGCCTTCTGTGTGCGGCTGACTGCCTCGTTTTCCTCAGACCTGCTGCCAGATGTGACATTACAGACTTACCGCATCTGTGAACTTTCCGACGAGGCCGGGCGACCGCAGCCACCGAGCCGGCCATTCTCAAAAGGTGAAATTACGGCCAATCGTCTCTCTCTCTCTCTCTCTCTCTCTCAGCTAAATCACAAATCTACAGCAATTCACAGGAAGGCGTTAGTAGCACAGAGTTAGATTTGAGACATGCATGAATCAACATTGAATTACACCGTGGTCTGATGATGCTCACGATCGACATGCAAGGAATGTACAAAGCATTGAATGTTATTTTAACCCCCGACACATACAATTAATTGCAATATGATGTTAATGTAATTACAAGAGGGACATTAGCAGAATGACCACAGCACTAAATTAGGATTTCTTTGACCGACGATCGCCCCCTCTGCATCGTAACACTCCCTTCAGAGTGGTGTGGTCTCAGAATGCTACCCTGCTGTGTTTAACACTGTCAGATGGAAGCTGGGAACGAGCGGAAAGCAATAGAAAGTCCATAAGGATCTCCTGCAACGTTCCCTTTCCGTCCTGTCTGTTGGCAGAGCTACAGTTGTCACGAAAACGGCAGCTAATTTAACACTACAAGGTGATTTATGGAAGAAACAATGTTGTGATATCTATATTCAGCATGACAAGAAACTGACACCACAGCCAACAAGGCACAGGGAGGGTAGCTGACTACCTCCAGTCACATATGGATCTATAAAGCGAGACCCGACTATAATTTACAGCTTTTCTCACTTGTATCACCACAGACTGCTTGTTTTTATGCCTTACATTGATTATTGGTATTAATGCCCCTTCGTGTGCTCGGGCTGAGTGAAGCAGCGGCCCCTGAACTCAACACGCCGCGCAGACAACCACACAGCGGAAGGAGACGCTCTTAAAATAGCACACGACCACCTCTGACCTTTCATGCCTCCATCGCACACTGCAGCGGGCAACTGGCGATCAAGCCACATTAAGCCCCTTTTGCTCAGTGGCTTTACCGGCAGTCTCACACACGCGCCGGCACAACGGAAGCAACCCGGCGTGTCACCCTGTACAATGGAAAGTGAAAAGTCAGACCTGATCGTTTTGACCGGGCTTTGAATTCCAGGAGTTTCCAGCCGACTTCTGCCAGGGTCGCCATGTTTACAGTGTCAGATTCGCCAGAATCTGAAGGATTTCCGGTGCTCTCCTTCAGAATAAAACAGTGGCAGAAAGGCTCACAGTCAGCCCGCCGTGAAAACAAATGCAAGACGTTGCTTTTTAATAGACAATTTGTTACACATTTCATATTAATGAGCGTCAAGGATTTATATTTGGTATAATATGTTCACTTGACCTACTTTCCAGCTTGATGAACGTTAAGAATTTATTCTGAAGGTAAACTTCCGACTTAGCCCTAGCTCTCTTTAACTTGATAAAGCTGTGTGCTGCCAAACTACCCGGGAGCACGACACTGTCGTGAACACGAAAGCAGTAATATTGCATTGTTTACACTTATTTCAGTACGTTTTTTTCCATCTCTATCTAATACAATGAAAATAGCAGCGCAAGCAACTAAATTAAAAATGTACATTTAATGTACTGCGTCATTTACTCGAAACAGTCTGCTATTTCAACCTGCCATAAAGCAGTATGCCGTATTTGCAGTTGGTGTTGTTGTGAAGTGTTGCACTGGCAGAAGGATGTGGCTACTCAGCTGTACAATGTTGGCATTTTTGTTGCTTTTTGTGGGGCAGCATGACACATTTGCTCTGAAGGACGTAACAGCCGACCTGTTCGGTGCCGAAAACTACGGCACGGTGGCGGCGTTTGGAGATTTTTACTCGGACAAACAGACCGACATCTTCATCATCAGGGAGCGTATGTGAATGCTTCTTTACTCGCAGCCTTGTTCGCTTATTAACGTTGACCGCTTGTACAAATTGTGCGTAGCGTTGTTTTAGAAAGTGTTGTAAGTATGTAGTGCGCATTTTTAATTTTGGTATGTCGCGATAAGAATGGCTAAAGGTACCATGGCTAAAAGTCGCCGCTGTGATCCCATAAGGATTCACCTGCCCTGCGTGTCTGACGTGGCCGTGTGTTCAACTTACAACCTTTACGTTGTCTTTTTGAACACGGCTGCACGGTGGTGGTGGTGGTGGAGATTCAACGCGCTTTAATCAGTGTCCATGCCTGTGCGATCCTCTTCCTGTTTCAGAGTCCGAAGTGGTGATATTCTTGGCCGACTCGAAAACACCTTACTTCAAGCCCAAAGTTCACATCACCAAGGACGTTTTACCAAGGTGACTGTCAGTGCTGCGCACACACTTCATATGTGACGTGATGTCCTAACTCCATTTTGTTCGCCAGTGCCGAGGAGGTGACTCACGTTTCAGGGTGGCTATGTTTGCTCTTTAGGAGGCAATAGAAACATACTGTAAGAGCAGAGTAATGTCTGGAGCACCATGTCACTGGCTCTCGTATTAACGGGCAATCTTCCTGTGCAGGAACACCGTCATCACCAGTGTGGTTCCCGGAGACTACGATGGAGACTCTCAGATGGACGTCCTCCTTACAGCTCGGGTCAACTCCGAGCAAACGACCGTTTTCATCTTTTGGGCGCACAACCAGACGTTAGGTACAGCCCTGGTGGTGAATGACACTGAAGGATTTAGGTCACTCTTTTGTGGTTGGCGCCATGTTAATATGGATGTTTGGGTTTCTTTTTGTATAATTTATTTAAATGTCCTACATTGTGATACACATTTCCGACCAAATCACTGGTTTCCCAAACTACAGTTGAGTAGGGCTTTGTTTTTTGTTTTTTTACAGCAGGCATTTTGACATCGTTAATGTCATTAGTTTCACCTGTGCTTTTCCTGTAATGACAAGCGAGGTCGTCTGTTTTGGAGAAGGTATATGAACCTGATTCATTTGGAGATGAGAAAGATAAATCAATATAGACAGACTTTTGGCAGTGAACAAAAGAAGATTGTCCAAATTTAAGAATCCTGTCTTGCTTTTAAGTGCACTGTCGGTACAACGGGAGCACCTTTTGCCTTTTGTGTGCAGAACTCTGGCAGATTGGGAAACGTTTAATATCGTTGTAGTGTTGCTTTAGACTGCTGGATTGAATGAACACCATAAAGCAGGTAGTAAGCTTCCTCATTAGGTTTTTACAATGCCCCCCTTTTACTTCCCATAAAGGGTTTTCACAACTGACATTTTGACATGTCACAGAGGGGGAAATGACAGGTGTCAATAATATGGTGACTGAATTATATTTAGTTGTTTCAGTTTCTGGATCCTAGTGCTGTTCATGCTGCCTCACAAATATGTTTTTCATACTATGACAAGTTAAAATGTGTGCTGTAAAAAGGCCTATTATGATTCACGCCACAATGATGAACCCTAAATTGACAGCTGTAAAATTACTTTCCATACCTGAATATATTGACGCTATAGCATAGTGTACAGTGATATAGTAGGGCAGCAGTGGTCAGTAACCTAAATGGGGCTTATAACGGCCAATATTTGTACCATTGTACAATACAAAAGAAAATGAATCTAACATACCTGAGGAGAAACTCATCAGCCAGGGTTTTATATATGAAATTTGTTATCATATTTGTACTTTATCAATTTAAGGCCCATTTTTGCTGCCAGACAGATGTTTGGGTGCCCATCTGAATATTTAATTCAACTTTGTTCATAGCAACCAAGTAAAATCAGTTTAGCCAGATCTGAGCAGCCCACTGATCTTCTGTGCTGTGTCTTTGTCAGACCTGGCATTTCTCACGGTCTGGTTTTTTTTTTCTGCAGACGTGAGTGGGTGGCTCAGGCTGAACAAGACCTTTGAAGATCAACCTCTTGTTATGGAGTAAGTGTCATGCACAATCTTTTTTATTATTATTATATATCTTAGACTCAAGATTCAAGTTGACAGTATAATGTACTTTACACAGACGTACCAGTTTATTAGATACACCTGTGCAGTCAAACGGAAACCAATACCATATCCTAAATTCCGCCCCCCTCATTTATGGAAACTTATGTGGACGACATATTTGAAAGACGTCCGTGCAGTGCAGTCCAATTCCAAATGACCACACAGGTGGATCTATACCTCTCTGACAGTATCAATAAAAACATGATGAGAAAGTATTTAGTGCAGGGCTGTAGCATTAGTTTGTACAATATGTACCTTGAGATAACTGCCCTCAGTATAAGTGATTTATCTTCTTCCCACAGTTTTAATGGGGACATGATCCCAGACATTTTTGGAGTCACCAGCCATCAAGTCACCGAAGTCTGCTATCTCACCAACAGGTAATGTAATTCTCGCACTCAATTCCCTGGGTTTATTTCTAATGCTCTCATGCCTCGAATCACTTTCTAAAAATGTGGAGCTTTATAATCTCACCGCTTCTTTGTGGTTTTTCTCCCCTTTAGGATTCCAGTGTGTCGGAATGCACTGAGTTCACCTGTCGACATGCGCATCCCTCACTCGAACGCCTTCATTGACCTCAACAAGGACTTCACCGCTGGTGAGTCAGTGATGCTTAAATAATGTCTAACCAATGAGAAACCAGTGTAAAATGCTTTGGGAGTTTCCACAGCACGCAGCATATTCTTCCCGGAAGCTGTGCCCAACACACATCGGTGTTATCACACAGCTGAAAATACAAAGATTTATTTTTTTAAAAATGGACAAAACCCCTTTCCTTTTTAACAACTGACTTGTTCATATACTCTGCTAATCCTGTTTTCTTCTGTTTTTCACTGTTTGACTAAAATGGCGTTTCAGCACCATGACGCGAATGATTGACAAATTACCTCAAAAAGTCTCGGAAACAACCCAGAATTCCTGCTTAATTCTTGTCAAAGTACTTGGAAGTGTTTCCTTTCATCGCCTCGGGCTCACCATTCCTTGAACTCTGGGCACAATTCCTAAATTAATCATCTGTAATAAGAGAAGCCCAGGTCTTTGGGTAGCTGTACACATTTCTCACATTGCTGATGGGCCGGAACGCTTCTAAAACAAAGAGCTTTCTGTATTAGGGCAGCAGGATGATGGAGTGAGTGTAAAAGGCCATCCTGTATTGGAAGGACGTGGTCTAAGTGACTGTGACAGCAAGCGTCTTCCCTTCTAAAATGTCCTTATTCAAGACACTAGGGGAGTTATTACAAAGCTTTCTGTCTTATTGTCTGACAATTTGCTTGCTTTTATTTAGTAACACTGAATGTCTAATTGAATACAGCTTTAAAACCAAACATCCTTCCCTCCTCTTAGACCCCACTGTGTTCCTTCTCCTCACGTTCTTGACTGCACATTGTGCCATTGATTAATTACAACTGAGACCTAAATCCCCACCACCTTCTGTTAGTTTGTACCCTTTTTCCTCTACTATGGGCCTTCAGTGTTTCCCTACATGGATCAATAAGTGTTATTAATGCGTTAGGAGAATGCTCAGTATAATAAGATACAGCTGAGTTCTGAATTGAGAAACAAAAATGGAACAAAGAACAGCCAGTGCTGAAATGAGAAATCCTCTGGTGTGTCAGCACCTTGGGAGGCCGGTTTTGGAAAGGGTTGTAATTCTGCACATTTAATTACAAGAGGCCCCTCTAAGGACCGACATGCCTTTGGCACAATTGGTATTTTTGATCATACATGTCCCCTCTTAATTGCTGTACACCAGAATGTCTCAAGTTTAATCTGTCATGTCATAGGAATGTACAATCTGAAGCTACAACACTATTGAAGAATAGGATTTTTCTATTTCACACTGTACAGTTTTTGCCGGAATGTGTTATATTCAGTTCAGCTTTATAATAATCCCATCAGTTCTGAATTTGAAATGTGCCCCTTTCCACACTCATAGGTGCAATCCCAGACGCGCCTCACTATTCACACACTAGTTTGATGGCTAGTAGATAACACTTGAAGTTAACTCAAGGAATCAAAATAGGACGACCTAATGGGTGGACTTACCCATACCGCTTGCATAGCTCTTGTCCACTCTTGCCCTCTTTCCACCAAGTTAGCTCTGTTTCTTGAACCTGTTCCAGTCAGGATTCTTGGAGCCTTTGTGATATCTTTTCGAACCGGCCTGCATTTCTGCCAGTTTTGAACGGAATCATTGTAATCAAGGATGCGTCATCAACGGGGAAGGTGGCGGATCATAAATCTCAGACGACGCACATGTGGTGTAGTTGTGCACTTGAAATTCACAGGCATAGCTTTCTGAAGTGCATTTCACAAAGTTTCTCCTGAGGAAACTCCAGGAACCAGAGACCAAAACATATATTTAATGCCACCAATTTTCAAGTTGACTGAGAGAGAGCAGAATAGCCATTTTCTTCACCAGTGAATGGGGAAATCGCCTCGTTCTTGTTTTATAGCATCTCACTTCTGTCCTTCTGCCCACCAAGTGTAACACTGTCACTTAGACTTAGGGAAGTTTTTTTTTTTTTCCTAATCCTTGTGTTTAAGGTAATCGGAGAGGATTTAGTCATGTCATATTCACGGCAGGTATCGTTTTGTGCCGTGTGGTTTTTATTCCCAGGGCTGTCGCAGTTTAACCAGAGCTCATTTTAATTCATATTTAATCTGTTTAGGGATTAGGAGAAAGTCAATAAACTCCCACTTTGTGTGGCAGACTTAATGAAATCCTGGTCGCAATATTTGGTTTTAGTACAGACTGTATTGTGTTTGGGCATCATTGGTTTTTACTGCTTTATCAAGTATGCTGCAACTCATCAGTCAGTCAGAGTGATAGGCTGACATGCAGACCATCACTCTATCTCTGCTTTCCTCTACCCATGTGTACACACTTACAGGACAGTGGTCACTAAATCCTTGTGACTTCTTAAGTTCATTAACAAAAAAACACCTGCTGTACATCTGGTGGATGTCGGACTCTTTGGCTGCCACTGTCTGCGGGGGGGCACTCGGATGGAGGGAGAGGGCGAGAGAGCGGGAAGGAAGGCAGAAAGTGATGGCGAAATAAAGCTGAGTCGGAGAAGACGAATGCTTGGATGAATCATCTGAACGAGAAGGGTGGCAGGAAAGATGGAGGGGGGTGAGCAGGGCGGTGGGTGAGTCTTCAGCATGGCTCAGCTCACTGTCTGCTGTGACCACCTGCTTCTCTAAGCGCTACCGGCTGGAGCGTCACAGTGTGGCTTAAGCAGGAAGAGAGTGAGTTTTAAAGACAATCTGGTTCCTGCTACTTAGCCAGTTTAAGATCACCTACAGTTGGAAAATACCCCTCAATATAAACTAAACATCTCATCATTACTGCAAACTTATGCTTCCAAATTACTATAGACGTCAGTCAACACCTCAGGATCAGCTAAAACGTAACATAAGGTTACTGTCACTGCAGGGTGCAGGGCTGTCATGCTATATTGCATTTGATGTAGCTATGAATGACCAGTATATTTTGCATAAAACAAAACCTTTTTTATCACTTTGTATCTGTTCACAACCAACATGAGCAATGCTGTCCCCAGGATACTTTCTACATTATGTGTATTTGCATTTACCATTGACCCTCTGGATATTTAGTCTTCCAGTGTTTGTTAATGTTTTGGGCCGAAGGTTAGCTCATTTTAGAGCTCTTTGCGACTAAAGATGCCTTTAAAATTGTGTAATATTTATGAGTATAAAGCTAATGTAAGAATGCACATTAGTCTTAATTCATCTTAATTAAGACACACATTTTTACAAATGTTTGGGGTGTAAATGGCTAAAACTTGCCAAAGGTTTTGGAGTTGCTCCAGTAGATCGCCTCCGCCGGCGTCCATGAACTGCTTCAATGGCTGCAACCCTGTGGGCAATTGCGCCTGTGGAAAGTACATCCACTTAAAGTGACTGTTTTTGCGACTGACAGGCTCAGACTGTTATTCAAAGTGTCTGACAACATTATGGAAAGGATCCCTACAGAGACGGATTATTTTGTTAAAGAATAAGATCCTTTTTTGTTTTCCCAGAAACAGAAGTCTCGCTCACGGAAAAGTCTCGCTCTGAAATCGTGCGAGAGGTTGAGTTGTTGCAGGATGATGAAAGGATCTCACTCTTTAGCAAAACATCTCTGTTTGGCTCCTGTCCATAATGTACATCCACTAAAACACTATTTATTTAATCAGGGGACACCTCTCTTGAGCACTGAGCAATTTTGAGCAAGGGTTTCATGTTGGGAAGCCCTTGGTGTCTCCTCTCTCACCTACCTGTACAGTAATACAGTGAGGTATTTTGTTATTGTGGTCCTAGGAGGATGAGGGCTGTTTCAGGGCTGTGTCACGACTCCAATCTCAGTCCAGTGTCATAGCTGTAAACAGTCCCATGGTAGTGTATTGGCTGACCTCACTACATCAGCACTGCCAGCAAAAAAAAAAAAAAAGTCTGGAATTGTTTCCTGGCCTGTGTCAAGGACTCATTTAGCCCGCTTATTGGACTCTCCAGCCAGCCAACCTGGCGGCAACATACTGCATATGGCTCATAATCTCTTTCGCTACTATCGTCCTCCTCCAGCCAGTGTCTCTAACAGCAACACATTCATAACCGCTTTGTGTTCATGCTCTTTTGTTTCCCGGTTATTTTAACCCTGTCATCGCACATTGAGGGACGTCGGGTCTCTTTTAAGGAAGGTGGGTTGTTTTCCCCTGTTCGTCGTATGACTTTTGTACTTCAGTCAGTAATATGTACACAGTGTCAGCAGTCAAGAGTGTAAGGAAAGATGGGACAAAGGTCTGGATAAAGTATCCCATAAGAGAAATTTAGGAGAAAATAGCTTGCAGCCCTTTGCACAGTTCCACTGGGATGTCTCTCTGTAAAACTCATCTTCAACATTTGGCCCCATTACCTCAAGCTGGTTTAAGCTTTAGCACCTAGAAACAGTGTTGCCATGAGAAATAAAAAAGTTATGTGTACAGTATGTTGCTATCTTTCCACCACAAAAGCAAAGATATCATTAAGCATTGAGCTTTGTAGTTTTTCTGTTCTGGCTCCTTCTCACCACTGTGATAACTAATTAGCGGGAAAGCAGCTTTTGCGGGACAGCTCCGAGGTTCAGATTTATACAGTAGATAGGCTGAGGTGAGCAGGTGCTTCGGTAGCTCTCAAAGCTTCTGTAATCATCAAAGCAAAATGACCACTGGGAGTTTTCACTTGTATTAGATCTGTCTCCAATGCAGGATCATGGTAACCCGCAGGGACCATATCACATCATGTCCATTCAGATTGAGCACCGCTAGGCAGGAAGCTATCAGGAGGATGATAAGGACTAGTTTGAGGGAAAATGTAGTAATTGCAAAGTAATTATAGATGCCATTTTGGGACAAACATGCACAAAGACAGCAATGCTGGCATAAGGAATCATTGCTAGGCAACGGGCATGGTAATGCTCTGTGCAGCATCCAATTAAACTAGCTCTGTGTCGAAGTGGCTTGTTGATTGTCTGACTAATAATGTGGTTGTGGTGGGGGGGGGACAGATTTGCCACCTAACAAGGGTGGCCAAGAAGAAGAATTGATTATACAGGGATTAAGTTTACATTTGGACGACAGAGTGAGATGTTTTTAATACCCATTTTGGTAAATGGGGTACTATCACTATGGAGTCATAGGAGTGCCATAAAGAATAATAAATCTGCTAAAGAATAAGACAATAAATGTGGAAATATAAAGAGAAATAAATACAATAATAAATATATGTGGGTATATGAAAACAAATAGTTGTTTTTCCTTCTGCCTTTTCCCTTTTTACTTTTGTTATTCCTTGATTTGCCAAGCTGTCAATTAACTGGTTTTGGGCGGCCCAGCCTGAGTAATTAATTCATGCGTACAGGAATCCTGCTTTAGCGGGAGCTTTTTAGCACGGAAAACAGGAAGTAGACCCAGTGTAACGGCTGGGTGCCAACTGCTGTAAAATGAAGACGAAGACGCGACATGGATTTGTGCATCATGCGCAGTATGAATATGGTAGTGGTTTGAATCAGGGGAAGGAAGAAAAGATTTATGTGGCCGTTATGTGGTCATCTGCATGGAGAGGTGTATTTCTAATTTGCTGAGAATTTGCTTTTTTTACTACATGCCATAATCTGCAACAGTGGCAACGGATGTCATGTATGTCGGTGTCTGTATTAATCAGTGCAGACATATGCCCAAGACTCTCGATGACCTCTTGCACCATCCTCAAAACATAGTCTGGTTTGAAATGTTCCTCCACGTACTGAGCAAGTGTTAAAAGATCTTGTTGGACACTTCTCCATAACCTTTGCTCTGCTTCTGCCATGATGTTTCCTGCCCTGATTCAAACAAACCGCTACCACCCTCAGACTGCGCATGCTCAAGTCTGCATCGTGTGTACTTCCTGTTGTCCGTGTTAAAAAGCTTGGCCCTTTAAGGAATAGCAAAAGGGAAAAGCAATTATTTGTCATCCAATATCCACATTTATTTGTTATTTTATTTACTTCCCTTTATATTTATACATTTATTGTCTTTTTCTTTCTCAAATTTATTATTTTTTATGGCACTCTTATGACTCCATATATCACAGAGAGACATTCACCCAGTGCAGAAGGATATCTCAGGAATTTTAAATGATGGTAACGGCAATTCCTTTCTCTAATAATGGTAATGATGATGTTTTGTTGCTTCCCTACTCTTTCTCACTGGGCAAACGGTGAGTTTACTGTATATGTTTCTGTTCCTTTTTATCCAATAATCTAAGGGGATCTCTCATATATTTAAACCTAGTTCAGAGTTAAATTGAAAGCAAACGGGCTCATAAATAAAGCCCCATCAGACAGGCAGCCTGATTCACTGCCCTCAAAATATTCATGGCCTGATGCACTGAGACTCTTGATCAAATAACTGTTTTACATACTTGTGCAGCTGTCTTACAAAAGGAACTAAGATATGTCAATGATAGCATCTGTGTTGTGTGATACTGAACTATGTTGATCCAAACTGACAATAATGGGCCACTGTTTTTGAAGAGTCAAGTTTCCCCATCCGCTTAAATTTAGCCACTTGAGCGAGCAGTAAAGGCTGATGTGGTGTGGACAGAAGGCCAAAACAGAACATAATTAGATTGGGCTTATTTTCACGGATCTAAACAACTGTCTTTTCAGTATACACATTCCCCTTCTACCAAACCAAAGGAACATATCCCAGTTCTAAACCCTCGGCACCCACAGCCACATGTTGCCTAGATCTTTATTAACACATCAGTTGCTTTCACTGCTACTCCTCACATTCTAATTTACCCATTTTATAGAGATTTGGAGTGAGCTCACAGGCATGTTAGGAGCGCCTGGTGCGACGCGCCAGCCCTTTGAGGTGTGTCGTTTGTAGCATCTCCGCCTCCAGGAAAGCTGGCACAGCGTCAAACGGGCAAAAGAGATGCTGTGTTTATTTTGGTAAACGCAGGTGTTTTTGCAGATAAATGAATAATAGGAATAAATGAAGCGGAGCAATTCCTCTTTGATACACACCGCACTGTGACTGTAGCCTGAGGTTATACTGTCTCCCCATGTTCTGTCCCAAAATACATTCCCTACTGACTTTGGTGATCCTCTGACATTTCCTCCAGCACCACCAGTGGGTCCAAATGTTCAGATATCCAGACAAATATCACGTACGTGCATAATCTTCTACATCGCCAACAAGTTTCCTCTGGGGAGAACTCTGCACAGGATTCTCAAACTGCCAGTGTGTCATGACGGAGAAAGCCTTGTTGAACGGGAAAGAAAGTAGTGAACGTGGTCGACCATGTTTGTTACAGCCTCTAACATTCCCACCTATAATGTTTGATAATGAATTCTTTCTGATCCGACTCCTATATCCAAGTGAAAACTCCTGACACACTGGGCAGAGCGCACTTGAGTGCAATCTGAGACGCAGGGTTCACGAAAGTAGAGCCCTTAGTCTTGTTGGGGTCACATGGTTTCTTGGTATACACCTTTTTAAACCTCTAGAAGACCAGGATGTACTGAAGGCACAAACATGTTTGGATTAATAAGCAGTCATCCCAGTCTGCAGTATTTCAGGTTTATATCTGTGCATTCTGGTGCAAGGAAAAGTGGTTTTGTTTTTTTTTTTCTACAACATTCTTAAAATGTAATGTGCCATCTGTAACTTTAGTGTACACACATACAGTAGACATATCTGTGCATTCAGTGCTAATACAATGCACTTCAGTCTTGATGTTGGCACACTCCACTGAGTGGAACGAGCTTTCCCATTCTTGTTACAGTATTTCCGTGAGCAGTTTCTGTTTACATATACGCACATGTGCAGCATAAAGAGGGAGCGCAAAATAGGATGGAAAGAGTTCAGACAGGGCTCAGAGAGAGAAGTACAGTACAGTTCCTCATAGAGATGTAAAGCAATAGTAGTAGTAATGGCATTGATGTTAATATTAAATAATAATCCTCCCTACAGCTGCTGCACCTACGTTGTTCCCTGTAATGGTTTTAGGAGATTATTTCTTCCAGGAATAGCATTTCTCCATTCTGTGCTGGTGTGTGTTGCCGTGGTTGTGAATGAGAGGTTTTTTTGTTAGATCGGGGTGGAAGTCGCAGTGTGGAGTAGGGTTACATATTGGCTTAGGGATGGATTTATTCTGCAGAGCTTTCACTTTGTTCCTGGCCTGGGTTCTGCATTTTTGTGGTGGTTATGTGAGGGAGGCTGGTGGATGTGTTAATGTGACTTTGTGCACATCAGAAATTAACATCAGGGTGTGAAGTACAGTTTATTGATGATCCTGTAGTGCATAGTTGTCGGAGCTAACATTAGCGTACAAGCAGTATACGTGTGCACGTTTGTGGTATTGAGTGTGTATATTCATATAAATTGGTGTGATAGCCATGACGCTGACAGACAGAGTTCATTTTTTATTGAAAATATTGTGACAAAACCAGCCATGTTGTAGCCTCTGGGAAAAAAATCTCTGAAAAAGAAAAGCATCTTTCAACCCTCTCAGCCTCTGTCAGACATTTTCACTGTCATATTCCACTGCATTAACAAGTGAAGTGTATGTGATGGCACAGCTTATCCTGGCTGTTCTCTCTCAGCCTACAAGGTAGCAGTACAAATGTATTCTTTCTTTTTTTATTCTCTTCTGCTCCTTCTTTCGACACTATAGTAAATCGTCTTTGTGGGCTTTGGGCAAGTTTGGAAAAGCTTGTTTCACAGTCCGGTGGTTCCTTGCTAGCAGACGGACAGGGCCACATATCAATGGAGGTGGCCAGTGAAGATTTGGCTCCGGCCCCACACAGCCCCCTCACACACCTTTGAAAAGGGACACTGTGACATTGTGCATGTCACTATACATTTTGAGAAACCTACTAAAAAGCTTGTCCAGTCATGTGAAGGAACATTACATCATTTAAATCAATACTGGATTTTAGCAATATAGAGAAGGTTGCATTAATTTAATGTTGCCCTGCTTGGAGAATAGCATGCGACTCTTCGCAGCCTGAGGTTTCCAGGCAGACACATCCCCAAGCTCTTCCTGTTACATTGTAAAAGTCTAGAGGTTAGCAGGCTTTTGCTGTTAGTGCTCCACAGCTTTAGGTAGACCTTCCTGGTGGATCTCAGCCTCACATCAGTCTTTTCTTCAAACATAGTTTTATGGAGGGGTGTGCACAGGCGGTCTAGCCTGTAGGTACAAGACACCCACAGCAGATGTCATCAATGCGGGTTCTTTTTCCATGGCTGTGCCTTGTGTTCATGTTCCTGTTTGGTGTTATGCCTTAAAATACTGAACTTTAGAAAATTGCTGTAGAAATAATAATAAAAAAAGGGGCCATAAAAATCTCATACATTAACTGCAGCTGTCAAGGTAGCTAGGAGACAAGTGCGGTGCTTCATCACGCAAATGGGAAATCCTTCGTAGATCAGACCATCTCATTTAACAACGCTCGGTTCGGCCTTCGTAGTCGTCCTTTTGCTATTTTATTTTTGCGTGTCAGCTGTTGTGATAACTGGTATTTTGAAAGGTTTGGCTTTATTTGTTTGGGTTTTTCATTGAAACCAGCACCAGGTTTCAATAGACTGGTCTGCTTATTTTCGGACTAACCTTATCTCTGCTCCCCGCCCCGCTGAGAGTGAGGCAACCCTTCCAATGTCTGTCGGAGACAAAGTATCTTTTTCACTGGAGACGGCTGTGACATTTCCTTCAGAATGCCAAAGGCCCTCCTTCTGTCCAGCTGAGGCATGGATCAGTCCCAGGGTTAAAGACGGAGGGAACAAATTGATGCAAGCAGACGAGCACAGAGGGCTTGACTGATAGGCTTCAGGATGGCTTTATAGCAGGACTATGGGCAAATATACACAAGACACACAAGCACAAAGCAAGCAAGTGCCGTCGCACATGCTCCGTGCTTTCATCCTTCTCATTCTGCCTCATTACTGTCAGCCTTATTCAAACTCCATCTCACACACATGCACACACACCATCTCAAGCACAATCTACACACAAAGTGGACATTTGTCCCCTAACCCCCCTAAACAGAGCAACGAGATCAGTCGGCATGGCGGCCTTCCTTGAGCCCATCTCCCCAGCAACTCCCAGGGATGGCGCACACAACTGTGTGTGTGTGTGTGTGTGTCCCTTTGACAGCCAGCAGGGGAGAGGAGTCACAGCTTGTTTGCTGAGTAACAGGCTAACAAATAACCTGCTCAGGGGCATTAGAGACATGAAGAAAAGAGAGGATCAGCTCCGTCTGTCTCTCTCTCTCTCTTTCTATCACTTTATCTCTTCATGTCTCTACCTCTCATCGTTTCCCTCCATTCTGTAGGTCCCTCTGTACCTGTTTCCAGCCATGCCCTCGTCCTCTTCTGTTGTACGCCAAAATGTTTTTTTTGGTTTCCCCACCAACACACACACAGATGCACATAACCCTAATGTCTTGGAGCGCCGTGAAGATGAGTGAGGTGACGGTACACATGCAGAAACACAGCATATCAGACAGTAATGCAGCAGCCGCGGTGCTGGCTGTCGGATCCACTCTGCACTGCAGCCTGGATAAGCCACCAGTACTGCTGCAGCAAGGCCCTTTCCAGGTACAATACTGTTGTTGTTGGCCTCAGATAGCCCCTCTATCCTGAAGAAAACATGGACGAGGATTGGATATTGGAGTGTGAAGGAGGGTTGGGAGGAAAAAGGTTTCAGGGAACACAGGGAGAGAGGAAGTTTTAAAAGGGAAATATGAGTTGTTTTCTAGAATTGTAATGAATCATTTCAGTTTTTTCATCCTCAATTTAAGTAATGTAATGAATGTCATCAGGTTCAGCAATTCATCTCATTTAAAAAAACAAAAAAGACATCGTTGTTACTGATTGTCCCAGAGGGGGAGGGATCATGTTTACGGTTTGCCTCTTTAATTTATGCAACTTGATTGACCAGAATTCTGCTTTATCTTTCTGTCTGGACAAGAGACTGAATCCTCAGAAATGCTCACTTTCCACATCACTTGGCTGCCCGTAACTCTGTATGACGCGATGCCAGAGAGCAGGTGAAGGGAAGGACAGGGAAGAGAGAGATTCCAATATATAGTCCCAGTTCCATCCAGCACGGTGGAATCAATAACGGAGGCTTTCTCCACTGGTGGTCATGTCCGCCTTCATTCCCACAACTATCTCCACTCTTGCCATGCAACCACTCCAGAACCATTCAGCGTATACTTATGTGTGTACACAGTAAATAGGTCTTGGTTGACTTGGTGACCTGACTTTTCTTGTGAGTCAGAGCCGAGGCCTAACTGAGCCCTGACAGCTCCATAAAAGCACACCGGCGCTTTTTAATGAGCTGCTAATTGGAAGCTTGCAAGCACAGGCTGGCAGAATGACATGACTAGTGAACATCAAGGAAACTCGCAGCTGCCACAATGCTGAAGCCAAAGGACGCATACAAAGGATAGTGTGGATGGGTAAGTGTGGTGTAGTGTGTAAATGTCTCTATACGATAATGGCAGGCATGAGAATAACAGGGTGAGTAATTAGCTACAACGCTACACACCACCTCGCTCTCTCTCTTCCCTTTCCTCCCTCCCATGCTGTTCTGCTCTTTTAGCCATTTTAGGTTTGCAGTATTATTGATCTTTAATAGCCCGTTCCTATGTGGAGGGAATAACAGGATTCTGTGGAGGATAAGCCTCTTCAGCTAGTTAATCACTACAGTGAGGTAAAAATCACACCAGTTTTAGTAACATTATCCATTTAACCTATTGAAAGTTAACAAGGGAAAAAACAATGAATGTCCCATTTTAAAATGCCCTTTAACATTTGGGTTACATATTGGGCCTTTATTGGGGAGGGGGCTGGCTGCGGTAGATGTCATAAACCCGACCCCCTCCATGTTAACAGATGGGACATGGATCAGACTGAAAAATCAAAGTACAGGTCAAATACAATTTTTCCAAATATGGTTTCTGTCATTTTATGTTGTTTTAATCACACTGATGTTTGTTCCAGTGTTTATTCTTCTGATGAGTTTGGTTTAAAGTAGTTATTTGATGCTATAAACAGGGCGGGTCGACAGACAGCTGAGCGTGCTCGCATTTGGTTCAGGCGGGTGTATGGGCGCCACCTCAAGAGCCGCAGATCGCTGCTGCACAGACTGCGATATTTTGGATTCATTTTTGTACAGTGGCAGGAAGTGGGGACGCGTCGCCCATCTTTATATACAGTCTATGATAGCGAGAGACAGGAAAGGCAGGGGAGAGAGCGAGAGGATGATGTGCAGCAAAGGTCCTGGGTCAGACTTGAACCCGGGCTGCTGCATTGAGGACTCGCACACAGAGTGGCAGATAAGGGGGGAATGTATGTGCAGAGAGAAACGGATAGAGGGAAGGTGATGGTGAGACAAAGCAAGGAGATGGTATAGGCTCCCGTCTATTGCTGTCTATTTTCCTCAATGTCAGAGTTCTCCTTCTTTGCCGAGACTTAGCACCCGCCTAGCATCACCCTATCTGTTTATACAGAGGCTAATAGGAAGCCTGGTCTTTATCCCTGCACTGCGGTTCAACATAATGGAATAGAGAGACATAATGCTGCTCGAGTCAAACAGTCAGCGGAGGCCTTTAAATTGCTTCCAATCCCCTTAACAAATCTGATGGAGAGGCTATGAATAACTCAAGGACCGCTCATCTCCCCACGCTGTGCTTCTCTTCTGTTCTCTCTATCCTCTCCTCTCCAGAAACCTAAACCTGAGTATCAACTTGGATTAACTCACTTTACTTCACTTTTTTTAATCAGGCCAGATTATGTTTACTAGATGAATCTATTGCAAGTCCAGCCTAAGTTCCAGTCTGAAGATCCCAAGCAGACGTCACATGTTTGCAGCAAAGCCAGGTTTTCTGATTTTAAAAAAGTGTGTGAGGAAAAAAAAAAAGTTTACGCAGGAATTTTAATTTTCTTCCTGAATGGATACAGAGAACGTAGAAATGACTCTAGTCTCATGAGGTGCGATGAATTGACTTGAGTCTGATGGAGAGCACCCACCAAGTTTAATTTCCCCTTTTATGCCTTTCATGCTCTCCCATCCATTGTGTAATCTAAATTATCTCTCAACAATCCATTGAGATGAAGTGAAGGAAATGTCTCAAATGTTGAGGTCTTTGTTTTACAGTAGGAGGAGAAAAAAACATTTATTTACCCTGTGCAAATGAAAAGATTTATTCTATAGGATGCTGGTGGAGAGCATATTGACTGTG
This sequence comes from Gadopsis marmoratus, assembly GCA_036023855.1. Classification (NCBI taxonomy): domain Eukaryota; kingdom Metazoa; phylum Chordata; class Actinopteri; order Centrarchiformes; family Percichthyidae; genus Gadopsis; species Gadopsis marmoratus. Next base: position 6,503 of record JAVQJF010050955.1, on the reverse strand, counting down.
ACAGACATCACTTTACATTTATGATGTGCACTTAGTTCTGTGCCGTACAGTTACTCTTACTCGCATTAGATGAGGGCACAAGTGCAACGTTTGTGCTCCGTTCACTTGAGATTGCCCCTGGCACCAGTTGGTTGTTTTCAACACAGACTAGTAACTTTGAAGGCATTGACTGTGGTAGAATCTCTTCTAGGTTTTCCAGAGACTTTTGTCGATGTTGTTATTACTATGTTTTATGACCTTCCGTACATATGGTGCAGACCACTGAAGCGACATAGAACAGTTGGATGACCCATCCCCTTTATATTGTGTTATACTGAAAGAACTAGTAATGGTCGCAGTTCTTAGAACGCTGTAGTGAGGGACTTTTTTTAGCGCCTATTTCAGAGTACGTACTCTTCTAGCACAAGGGGAACCCTGAGTGATGTATGGTTAGAGTGACTGGTCGAACAATGAGCCAATGCAGCACCGGCAACCACCATCTTTAAAACCATTGTAACACCTTCTAACGGTAGCCTTAAAAGATTGACCAAAACATGGACAAAAGGATCGACGGTGACCACTGCTGACTGGCGAACGTAAATAGGAAAAATATCCCTTGAAACAGGGAATCGACGGGGTTTTATAAAGTATTAAGTTATTAAATCAGTTTAGCAAAGATTAAGACCCTTAAAGTATTAAAATGTCTTAATCTGCATTTTAGGATGTAGATTCAGACAGACTGTCTTTGATTTAATATCATTTATGGCCAACGTTGTATTTTTTAGGCCAGATGGAAATGTTTTTTAACGTGAGAGAGACTGTGACTATTAGTACTTTTAATAAACCTCGCCTTTGGGTTAGTCACTACTTGATTCTCTTGAGTTTTGTTCCCTCCTGGCCGATCTGAATTAGGTCAAACTAACACTGCTTTCCAATCTCAAAATAAATGTACTGGTATAGTTCTGTAAATGTAAGTTAAGGTGTGTTGCTGATAACCAGTTACAACTGTGAAAATGTGTTGAAAAGGTATGTAGTTCTCGAGGGAGCTCCCCAGAACTGCTTGATACGAAAACGCCTTTTGTTTTTTGTCGTTTAGTCTCTAAAAAAAAAAAAAATTTAAAAATTCTCCAGCACACTGACTCCCATGGGGTTGCAGATGTTTAAATCCACATGAGGCACATTGCATGTTTTGGTGCCAACATGCGTCCAGCAAACCGTAAACACCTGCCCTTATCAGTTCATGTCAACCTCATCTGTGTCCTGACAGAAACAGTATAGAGCCAATCAAACGTCTGTGCAGCATGCTGATATTTGTCCCAACAGAAACAGCAAGAAGACCCACAGCGCCTCCCAGGCTCTGCAGCATGCTGATCTGTGCTACAGTTTACCTTGCTGTGCTGGTTGTTTTTAATATACTTTGGTTATTGATTTTAACACCCTGTTATTAGCAACAGACACACACAATTATTATTTTAGCGTGAAAGGCCCGGCTGATTGCAGATGATTGGCTGGATCACAACCCGATGACAAAGGAATTCACACGCAGATGCACACAGATATTTAAATAAAGTGCTGAAATCAGCCGTGCAGCGTGGGGGCGGGCGGCTGTACGCGTGTTTATGCGGCCCGCTCATCATGTACTCGTTCATGTGGGCGTGACGGCGCTTTTTGAAGTGTCATTTGAAGGGAAGAGACAATTTAACGGAACAGAAAAAACTTGAGGGTGGAGGCACGCGGAAGAAATGATCAAGTCATCATAGATTGCCTCTCTTGCAATTACAGGATTAGCATGCTTTTGCTTTGTAGTGATTTGCCTTGTAAGCTTGCTTTTTGTATTCGGATGCACCTTGAAAACTGCAAGGCCTCAGCATCTGGCATCAGTCTCTCTCTTTCCTCCCTCCCTCTGCCGTGTGAGCTCTGGTGCCTAGCGCAGCCGTTGCTCCGGCCTTCACAGTTAGCATGTCTTTAATTATCCGGGGCGACATGACATACCACTTAGAGCTCTGAATCCCTGTTGCTGTTACGCAACCCCACCCTCCCACGCACAAACACATTTCCATACCTCAATTATGTATGCATCCTTCCCGAGTGGTGGAGCATGACGACTCTATTAGCGTTTGCTTTGAATGTGTGGATGCGCTCAGAGTTCAGAGGGCCAGGTCGGCAGTGTCGTAGTGTACTTGTTTAAAACTCGGTGTGTGAGAGGCAGCGTCCAGAACAGATGTAATAGCTGCGCAAAACAGAACAAAGTGTGTATCTCACTCACTGGCTCGTGTCGCACTGCTTCGTAATGCACAGATTTGATTGGGCGAGTAGCTTCACGTGAGATGATTCACAACACATTCGATTGGCCAGGGAGTTTCTTGGGCCGCTAAACCAAGGCTAGAAAAGCTGCGCTGGTTAAAACGCTCCGTCACAATTTTATAATTCTCAATGATTTATTGTTTGTTATAGGTCTGGGTCCAGATAGCATGCAGTCATGGTCTGGACATTAGCAACCGTGGTTATATATCGTGAGCAATTCGGTGTAATATCAGACAATCAGCACACCCATTGCCCAAATGGAATGACCCGTTGTTTCATAAACACATTTTCCAGCCAGTGCCACAAATCGACTGTGACGATGGCCGTCGAATCTGGCTCCTTAGATTGAATAGTCGACTGCTCGGGCTCACCCCTATTCCCAGGCTGAGACACATTATCATGTTTGCTTTTAAATTTGTGATGATTCTTCTTCTTAGCTGTAAATGATTGAACTAAGGACTAATATTTTGTACAGTATAATGCACAGAATATTTAAAAAGCAACACAGAGAATGTGCCTCAGTTTGTTTGGAGACATTGTGTTGACATGCTTTCTGATCACAAAAGCCCTACGTGAAGATCTACAGATGTAGCTATGGCAAAAATATTTAATACAATTTTAAATTTCAAATTTAATTTAACAGTGGTAGCCAAAGAAGTTAAGCTAATCTAGGGCCACTAATACTGACATTTCGTAACTGCTGTCATGAGTCTGGTTGCAGAATTATGGACTAATGGCATGTAGTCCTAAAATCATGCAAATGTAATCAAATCACAGGCATATTTTGGAAGGAACAATCAAGGCCATAAGGCTTATGTTTTAAGCCCCACTGTTCGCAACACTACAGCAGCGTTCCTGCTCGTCTGTTTCTCCTGAGCCGTGGCTTGATGGGATTAGCACGCTTTGATGGTCGTGCTGGTCACTTCCAATCATACAGGTCTAACAGGATTACTGGTAGCTTGTCATGATACTGAGACGGCCACTGTGCCTGTTGATGTCACCTCGCAATCACCTCTTCATCAAAGTCCTGTAGGCGTCGTCCATTTCGCATTTACTGGCAGTTCTGTAATTGTCAAACATTGTCTTGCTGCAGGATGGGTAAAATGTAGAACACTCATTTGTGTTTCAGTGGTACAGAATGAGTGCGGTTGCCGTAGGAGTATTATATCTGCCTGGGGACTGGATGACATGGCTTTGATGAGCAGTTGGAGCTCCTCCTAAATAAATTGAAGTGGTGACAATATGTCATATGTGGTCAGTAAGTACGTTTTTTTTTCCTGAAGCTCTCGAAATGTCCATGGAGCTGCTACAGTGATGCGTGTCAAGTAGGGCTGCCGCCGACGAAAGATTCCCCTAGTCAGCTAGTCGTTGCATATTAATTTCATTATATTGCAAGTGCACAAAGTGAGTCGCCTGTTAATGTCAAAGTTAACGGCAGAAGTGTTGATGATTCCGAATGGAGTTTCGACGTTGTTGTTTTTGCTGCGACTGACCAATCAATGAAAAAGTGTCGAGTGACATCACGTAACGCTATATATTTAACTCGCACTTCTCTCTGGAGCCGCACGAAGCTTCATGCAACACGTTTCACGTATAGGCCGTATTAAGAAAATATAAACATTGTTGAAGATTTTTATATGCTTACGTATGAGGAATTCAGGATGAACCAGAAAGAAGAATAAAGATATAAATATGAGTGTAATAGTGTGCTTTGCTTAGGCAAGCACACAACAATCAAACTGGGGGGAGAGCAGGGCCATACAAACGAATTTCTTAATTACACAAAGGACTTTCACTTAGGTTTCGCTCTCTTTCTGTTCTGTTTGATTTCTCTCTGCTCTGTTTTGTTCTCTTCCTCTTCATAATATCTCTTTTATCTTCAATGAGTCCCTAAAAGGCCCTTGGTGGCCCAGTAAAAGTCCCTGGAACAGTAAAACTGTGTTAAAGTGAGTGATGGTGGCAGCAGTTAGGTTTATATTGCTAGCTCTTTATGAGACTGTGTAGAATACTTTCTGGCAGGGACGGGGGGAGAGATGGACAATGCATTGAAGAGGATAATGTTAAAATTATTAAACAATCATTGTTTATTGTTCAGTTTACCAAAGTGAATTGGCTTCTATGTCAGTGCACATTCCTCTTGACAAACACGTAAAAGTGCATTCCCTCTCAGGACAGTTAGTGTCCTGCTCAAGGGCGCTTTCCACTCAAGTCATCAGTTTACACCCTCGATACACGCCACCTGACAGTGGCGAGACAAACTACAGTCTACAGGGCAGTTTCAAGTTGTACTGGCATTTAGTTCTAGAAGAAGAGAAAGTTAGTGGAAAAAATAGTTTGGCAAAAGGGAAGTAAAAAAAAAAATTTTAAAAATGCAAGCGGTGAGATGAAGAGAGGAAGTTCCCCCACAGCGAGAATGTTAAGTGTTTACAAGATGAAGATCTCACCGTGCATCTCTCTGCTCCTCCGTCTACCCCATGCCTCTCTCACTGACACACCGCCATCGCACCTAATCAGCCAATCACGGCTGGATTCTGTCTAAGAGGCCTGATTGGCTGATTAACCAAGCTCATCAACACACCACCTGGTGCGACGAAAGACACACACTAACGCGGGCAAGCACATACACAATGTGCAAATTACCAAGTGTATCCTGTAGCGTGCGTGAACATATGCATAATTTATTCATGCACTTACCGTCTTTGCATTTGTAAAACGTTTCGAGTCTGTGTGGGCAACATGTCTGCAAGTCCACACAGTTTAAAAAAATTTGAATTAAAAGTTGAACTGTTTTTACCTCTTTAAGCACCTTTTTTCAAAGTGGCTTCACTTTGCATTTGAGACATAAATATTATTTGAGATTTGTAATTGTGGTTGGGGTGGGTGGGTGTTTTTAAGAAAGAAAATTATAACCTTCTTTCACACAAACTGCGTTACACAGCGGTAGTTTACATAAATAACCAACATCTTTACTTATGTGCAAACACAAAGGCAGAGAGCGTCAAATTAGGATGATTATAGTTATTATAATATATTCCACCAAAACAGTATTTATTTTACAAATTGGTCATTGTAACTCTAAAGGAGGTGATGGAAAGGTCAGGTTCACTATAGTAAAATCTATAAAATGCTGTTTGTCAGGAGGACCTACCATAGTAGAAAGTCCAAATGCAGAGATTTTGGAGAGCAAGCTGGAAGCATGAAAAGCATATTTTTAAAAATCCTAGCTTTAAAATGATAACTGTATCTCCCTTACATGAGGTGGCAGGATGTTCCTGCATGTTTCCCCCTCTTCTCTGGGAATAATGTTTCCGAACACATCCGTGAGAGTACAAGGAGCTGGGGCTCAGACACTTTTCAGCCTATATAGTGCAAATTTCATGCAGCCAGTGAAAGAGTAAATTCAGTGAAACATTGTTTTTTAAAAAAAAATGTATTATATATAATCTTTTCACTTTAGTGAGGAGTCATATTTTAAACTTTCTGCTGGCTGCAGTAGCCACTGCAGATCATGTACTTATAGTATCATGTGCTGCCTATGCATGATACAGGATTTCCACAGCAGCCGCTATCCTTACACACTTCTCATCCCTCCTGTTTTCCCTCCATTCATCTCTTGTTCCATTATCATTTACATTTCCCCATGCAAAGCACAGCAACACATGAAGTATAGCAGGGCCCGAAGGCAGATCAATGTCGATATTTATTTCATGTCCGGTTGCTGGGCCAGAACTGCAGTCCAGAGAATGCGGCGATGAAAGTTAAATGTCCTCTCGCAGAGAGGTACACAGAAGACGAGCATTAGAAGTGCCGCATGCAGCTTCAGCTTCAAGAGCAAGGAATGTGGGTAGAAGCCCAGGTTACAGGATTCCAATAGAGCGAGCTACAGGCATTACCAGGGGGTGAAGCCTCCAGAAAGCTGAGTTGGAATCCTGTTGCGTTCAGTGGGAGATCCCCTCATTATCCATTTTCCTTCTTTTCACTTGTTTTTTTCTGCTGCTGCTTTAAGAAGCTACTGCCCCCTGCAGACCGGGAACAGCCCACCAGAGCTGCAGTGTTGGAGATGCTCTGACCCAGTCGTCCAGCCATCACAGTTTGGTTCCTTGTCAAAGTCGCTCTCATCCTTCCGCATCCTTTCGCATCCCTAACCTTGGAGGACAAAATGTTCACTTGCTGCCTCGTATATCCCCCCCGCTGACAGGTGCCATGGCAACCAGATAATC
>JAVQJF010050944.1:0-10466 GCA_036023855.1 Gadopsis marmoratus | reverse complement strand
ATTGTGATCATCTAAGTGCTTTTAAGACGTACAGATAGGAAGTTCCTTTTTATTCCAATGAGATACTAAAATATTCAGTGGATTTGTAGAAGGCATGCCATGATGTTTTTCCACACACGCTTCCTCCACGCTTTTTATGAAAATGTCATGCTTGCTGGGTCCCTGGTGACAATGGCATTAAATTCAATCTATTAGCATATATCCTGACAGTATTATGTGTAAAACCTCATCAGCTCAGCGTTGCATGTCTAATCCAGGCGTTCTTGTCTTGCCCTCGCAGAGATACATTATTTCTTTGCCTGCAGCCAAACAGCAGACTTAACAAACGTGATATCAAATCTGACAGACTGGCCTGCATCCTATCGGAGCTGTTAATACACAGGACAAGGCCAATATGTGTCACATCGCTGCCGGAAAATAAATCATCTTTATCTTCACATCAGGATTCAAATAGTGGCATTATAATGAATTATGTTGAAATAATGATCCTTCCAGCTACTTTGCTTTTATTAACCTTGGTGAGAACTTTAGAAAGTTGTAAATACAACTTGCTTCTTTATAGGTCAGTGATTTATTTTTGTTCCTATACATTAAAATAGGCTTAGAAAAGTACAATATGCAATTGCACGTGTAACATCCTGACAGAAATGACGCTTACTCGGGAAGAGAAGTCATGTTTTATTCCCACAAATTGACAACATTTTCGATCATCTCTCAAAAGCAAGACAAGGGTTCTTCCTTTTCTGGGTTCTTCTAGGTCAAATGTCATTTTGTTTGACCAACAGTCCAAAACCTAAACATATTCAGTTGATATATGAAAAAGCAAAGCAGCAATCATCATATTTGAGGCTAGAACTAGAGAATAGTTTCACATTTTTGACAATTTTGGCTTGAAAAACTATGAAACGATTACCAAAATAAATATTTTTCTGTCGATTGACTCATCGGATAACTAACTCAGCATTTCAGTATTTCAGCATCTCGGACAAAACCTAACATTAATGCTGATGCTTATATCTGGTTCCCCTAACATATCAGCAGCCTGATTGTTCTTTATTTCAACATGTATTATGTTGTTGTATTATTAATGGCATCTGATTTGACATAGGAAAACTCTTATATATCATTTCAAATTCATACAGAGAGACGGCTCGCTTTGCCTTCCGAGGAGCTTTTAATATACACATACACATCACGTATCCCTCTTACACTTTAATTTTATAGAATGTTTATAGGGGACATCTGACAAACACCTCAAACTCTGGTCATTGTATTAATCAAAAACTGACACCTGTGCCATGATAAATACATACATGTTGTAATATGATATCTTTCTTTACCCTTCCTCTCTATCTTTATCTGCAGACATGAAGTATCGCATTACTCACAAACCCTGCATAAGCTTAACAAGCCTTCGATACGGTGACAGACAGCTGTGGGACCAACATGGACGGCAGTTATGCCATTTTCCAACCTAATTGGCAACTGGTCGTGTGGTTTTGCTACCCCCCACCTATCCTGCTGATATGCTTCATCACTCATTCAGGGCTCACTGAACAACTGAGCCAGCAGCAGGAGCTCTTTGACCTGTTTTTTGCGCTAATGCTGGAGATGTCACTGTAGCTGCAAACATCCGGAGTCAAATCACTGAGCAACTCAGACAGCTATATAGGAGGCAGCAGAACAAGTTAAACCTCTCTTAATCTTACTATCCTGTGACAATAAGAAACTGCCGCTTCTGTGTATAACTCACCACAACACAATGGCTGGTTTGACATGACTATCCTGAGCAGTGTTAAACTCTCTGCTCACCTCTGTGAAGCACCAATTATCCATTTCCAGCTCATGTGTCACTGTGCTCTTAGTGAGATGAAGGGATGGAGAGATAATGGAAAGTCATATTTACACATCAAACCTCATCCTCACTCACATTCTGGCAGCCATTCAGAAATTAAAAAACAGGCATCTCTTCAAACACTGCCGTTTGAGTTCAGCAAGCTGGAGGTTTTACACAATTAGCCTACTTTAATACTATAATACAACCCTACCGACAGTGTGGACATTGTTGCAGCTCAGGGGAAGACAATAGAACCTGTCCTGTCTTTTGAAGCTTGGAGAAGACTGGTCGATTCCACCATTTCAGAGGTTCTAGATTATGGTGATTTGTTGTACTGTATATATCAATACATCAACACAGTGTCTCCACATGTTGGACTTGTTTGTAATAGCGCATTGAGATTTGTAACCAAATTAAAACCGATCACACATCATTGTGCTTTGTATTCTAGAGTTGGCTGGCCATCTCTGTCCATGTCGATGGAGTCCTTGGTATATTTTGATTTATTAAGCCGATCTGGGCAAATTACATTCACATCTCTGCAAGTTTATTTACCAGAGTTAATCTTGTGAGCAAGACATAATGTATGGTATATCTGCTGTCTGTCTCTAGTGTACAGACAGAGATGTGAAGGAAAGCCTTTATGTTTTCTTCTCCAGCCACTTAAATGGATTAATCTGATATCGCTTGCAAAATTCTAAATGATTTTAAAGTTTAGGGTAACTTCTTCTACTCTCATTGTGTCTGTTCTTAGCCTAGTTTTAGTGTTGTGTTTGTAGCATTGTGTTATCTGATTTTGTTGTTGATTCATCTGCATCTTTTTATGCTGCCTTCTTGGCCAGGTCTTTTTTTGTTTTTTGTTTTTTGTTTTTTTTCCTGGTTTAATGAAGGTTAGATAAAGAAAATTAGAGGAAAAAATAAAAGGTTTTAAACACCCACTGCAAAGCCCATACCAGTATAATTGGCAGAAAACCAACTCTTCCATCAACAGCTGCTGAATTAAAATGGATAAATCATTGAATAATCAACAAATTTTCCTACGACAACTTACAGTATCCAGAAAAAAACTGAGCTAAATTGATTTGATTAATTGCTCCTTGAGCCTTGGACTATTTCCCCACTTTGCTGCAGGTCTCACACAGACAAACACACAAAACGTGCTGATGTTTTTTTTACCTTGAGGTTGTGTCTATATGCAGCATCCAGTACAGATGGTACCAAATCCTCGGTGGGTTCACCATTGTCGTCAGCCAGGCCAGGAGGATACCAGGACAGGATCAGAACCCCTGGAGACACACAAAGTCATGAGTCTGATAATCAATCCTGGACCAAAAACACTTGTTAGTACCTCAGAGAGCATCTACTACTGAGAACACGTGTCCAAAATTAATATGAACCTCTAAAGTCTTATGCATTGTTGAAATGATGTATGGATTTCATGAGATGCTGACAGTCCTGTGGAGAGACATGGGTGCTGTGAAACACCTGCATTCATTAATCAACTGTAAGGTTTTCCCGCAGCCCTTCACACGGTTTTACAGACCATTGAACAAACACAGTCAGTTGCACTTTTATTGAACATGATGTAAAATTTAGACCTGGTAATCCATCAGGGTAATTACTGCACGTATTTCACAGGACTCAGACAGATGCTGGTAAGGTTTGTGGCAAGATGCTACTATATACATGGACAGATTATAAACCAACGGGACCGTGGACACAAATGTAAAAGGCACCCTCACTCCTGCTACATAGGAAATAGGAGCAAGACACCAAAGAGAAAAACGCGTCTCTTTGTCATGGTTTGTCATCTCTGGTTGTTTTGCACCTCTTTTGTGGTCGTCTTGTGTCTCTTTATGGTGGTTTAATTGACTTTTCCACAAGAAATTATGACATTCACTTAAAACAGAGGCTCTGACCTAGTGGTCCCCTTGGGCCCCAGGGCCCGTGTCCTTTAGGCCTATTCAGTAATCCATCCACGACTGTACGGAGAAGAGTTGACAGTTTATATCTGAATGCCTACCTGCCCATCACCAATACACTGCACCTGATTGATGAATATCATCTTTGGACTATTTATTATGTCTTGTTTTAGTGGCAATCTCTCTGCACACCTCGAGTGTGTGACAGCTCATAAATTCCTGCAGAGAAATGCTTTCTCATGCTCTGATGCTGGCTGAGAAATGGCTTCGTATCAGCCACAGCGATGCCTGGCACATCGCATTTGCACTCAGAGCTAATTCATTAAACCCATGTCTGCTTGCTGTGGTGACTATTAGATTACAATACCCATCTATGTCTGTTTGTATTAAGAATATGGCCGCGGCTACTCATTTTATTTATGGGCCTCTGAAGTTGTGGGGAGTCAGTCATCAAGCCAAGTGGAACTATTTAGAATTTGGCTGGCTCTGGTGCCTAATTAAATGGACTGTTTTAACTAAGCATTGTGAGGCGGCACTCCCATGATCCATCTGTCAAGGCGACAAGGTTACAAAAGGGATGGATGTTCTGGTCATATGTTCTGGATGGTGTACAATAACCTACTGAGCCGCAGGACGGACACACCGGGCTGTTACTCGACACCAGGTGACAGGACTCTGCTGTCTTTTGTGGAAGGCAGAAAAGTTTTTGAAAAGACTAACATCATACATATTAATATTTCATGAGATGTCCAAAAAAAAAAAAAATGAGCTAAGGCTGAAGTTCTCAAAATAGAGATAAGAGACATGAGGGCTGGGCGATTATTTAATATCGTATATCTCTTCGTATATTTAAATGTTGTAACTGCAGCACACAAAACAACGTAGATAATTACACATTTTATATTTTAAATCTCTTATCAAATGTTTTTGACTCTTACGGTTTTTATTACACCTGTTTGCCACCTGATTGCTGGTCGTCTGCCTTTGGGTGTGTTGTTTCTCGAGTGCTGACTGTGTGGTTGTCAGGCTGTAGGTGTATTGTTCTCAGGTGGTCGCATGAAAAGGAGGTCTCGATCTCAATGAGACTACCTGATTAAATAAAAAATAATCATAAGACCATTTTGTGTTATTGTTTTGCCTAATGCTGTTAAAGTAATTAATCCTAAACAGGCCAAAAGTGTCAAGCGTTTTCATTCTGATGAAAAGCATTAAGTGGAACAGTCCGTTGCATTAAACATCACAGTGATTATTTGACATGTGGTTCTTTTAAAATACATATCATTTATACGTTGATATTGAGTTCAACCCTATTACCCAGCCCTAAGGGACCTGCTGTGCTGATCAAAACACACTAATAATAATAACGTAGACCTAAGAAGTTGCCTCTCCCTGTTCCAGCAGCAGATATCTGGGGGGAGCTGTCCAGTTGATGTGTGGTGCTGAACGTGTTTTGCGCCTGTAGATGCCGGATTTCTGTGCAGCTGCTAAGCACCAAAAACAACACTCAGCTTTTCTTTCGTTTTTTTTTTGTTTTTTTTTTTAAACTTTCTCTCTCCAGTATATCAAGGTCGCCCGCTGACTCTCTGAACTCTACCTGCTGCAGATGCTCCGATCTGCTCCATGTGGGACTCCAACACGTCCGGGTCCCTCGAGCTGTACGGATCGAGTTCGGGGTAGAAACTGGAGCCGATGTCCTCGGGCGGCATGTGTCTCCCTCTCGGGTAGCTGGATGCGATTTTGGGGTCCCAGTGCGGAACCAGGATGTGGTCCCAGTGGAGATATTTGCCGTCCGTGTGTGGGTTGCCGTACCAGGCGTAGTAGAAAATATGAACATCGTAAAATATGGTCCCCTGGGGGCTGGAGTTGGACAAGGCTGCTTTGGTGTCGCTGCCAGCCGGGCGGGATTGACCCGGGGACGCGGTGGCGCCACGGGACACGGAGCGCCGGTCCGTCTTGCCCCCCATCATCATCGGCAGGACCTCCAAGCCCGGAGCCAGATCCGAGAAGCCGTCACTGGGCTTCAGGGTCCTGAGTCCCATCATGGTCCCGAAGACGAACAGCGTGAAGAGAAACAGGGCTACGCACGCGTTCCTCCGCAGTCTGGCCATGTTTGGCTGGAGTGGCAGCAGCTGCTGGATAACCCCCCCGTCCCGTCCCGTCCCGTCCCGTCCCGTCCCGTCCCGTCCCTGCAGCCTACGAGCTACTCTTCCAAGTGTCCTGCCCGAGATCTGCAAGTGGCATCATGTCTGAATTCTGACCTGGCGGGCGGCTACATGGTTCCAGTCCAGTCGCAGCGGACCAGTCGGGCTGTGAGCTCGTTCACTTCATTCTGCAGCCCCGCGTTTCGCATCTTGCTTCTTCTTTCTCCGCGGCAGAAAGTCACTTCCCAAAAAACGCCACACGACGAGAATAACCGGGTGTGTTAACGTGTCCTCTCTTCTGCTGGAAGTGTCGTTTTCAAAATGCTGTAACTGGCCGGTTGTGTTCCCGTCGAGGCGCTTAGCTCGCTGATCTACAAACTGCCACTTTACTGGCCGCCGTCCCGACCAGACGCGGATCCATCCACCTGACCCGCGTCGAGCTGCAGAGTGCTGCTCTCCGATGGTGTCCGCAGGGGGGGGTTCCAGCTTTCTCCTTCACCATAGTCCCGTTTAGGACTCGTCTGGTCTCTGCTTTTCCCTAACGTGTGTACACACGGCTGCGGGGCCCTGCGCAGACGGAAATATGACGTTTAAGGGGGGGGGGGGGGGCAAAGAAAAGTCTCCAGATAAGCAACAAATATATCAAGTTGGGCTATTATGTCAGATGTGACCATGACTCGTCGCAGAATCTATATTTCTTAGCTGACAGAACGGTGTTTTAAAACTTCGAACTCCGCTGTTTGAGTGTGCGACTCTGCGCGGTGACTTCAGACTTTACTGACATCTAGCGGTCATTTCACAGAACACAAGGCGACTTCCATCATGGTGCCTTCAGGTACTGCCGGAAATCAGGTTACCCCCTAAAGAGTTGTTGAGGCGTTTAATGGGCAGAGAGAGAAAACGGAAGCAGGGGACATTTTTAATTTCTCATTCGGATTGCTTTGACTGATTTATCTTCACCGATCCATTCACTGTAGGCTCCTCCCGAGTTTGGACAAAATGAAGGGCGCATAAAAAGAAGGAAAAAGTTAGTTTCAAACAGGAGTGCACTGGATGAATAGTTCGGCCTAACGGACCGTCAGATGACGGAACACTTGGTTCGGTGAGATCCAAATGCCTTCCGGACAAAATAATCCGAGGCAGCACTTGGGAGGCGTTGATCACTTAGAATGATCACTAAATCGGGCTGGTGCATACATTTAACAAAGAAACAAATCAATACTGGTTGCATTAATTCAAGTCTATTTGGCGTATTATGGGTGTAGTCCGGCTTTATATAAAACAAGTGCTTCATATGTTTAAATGTCCCCTGGTTTTATCTTGCAGTTGTTTTTAGGGGTTCTGTTTTACACTATAATATAATCATTCTTCTGCCAAAACACCTGCTAATAAGGAAGGATATTTATTCTATTGAGGATGATATTACATTAAGTTTAGTTTATTTATTGATATCTGCGATTTACCATTTAACGCATTGGTATGGATTATAGCTTTGGCTTTTGTGTGCAGTTATCTTTTATATAATTTGGGATATTTAATGCCGTCAGTTATGTAACGTTTAGGGCCATAAATATGCGTGTTTTGTGAGTCCACAAGGGGTCGTTGTGGCATTTGTGATGAAATTGACAGGTCACCCCGGAAACATCCATCAGGCGTTATATACAGCTTTGGAGTTAACAAAAAACAAACCAAAAAACCCCTAAAACTAAATGGTTAAAAAATGCTCACGTTAATCTCCACAGATTAAATTTAAATTCGTCCTCCTCACACAGGTCGAAGATAAGATATTAATTCACACATACATATAAAGAATTAAAATAATAAATGATCAGAACGAATGCATTTTTCAAAAAGTTATTTTAAATTTTTATGCTTTGAGCTTTTGTTTTATTCTAACTGATATCGGCTGTATGTCGACAGTGAATTGCGTGTACAGTAGGTTTTTTTAAATGCTACCTCGTTTTTGAATTATTTCGTTCCGAGTCATCATTGTAAAATAGTTCATTTCGTTGCCTTTGGTTTTATTTCGGCTTTGGACTGTTTTCACTTTAAGCTTGGTTTTAAAGATCACTTTCCTCGTCATTTGATTCATCCATCATCCGACAGGGACACGAGTCAACGTCTTAACATGATGTGATCAATCACTATTGATCCATGAATTCGTTTGACCAGCGTGGCTTGTTTTCATGGTTGCCACCTTGCATTTTGGGGCTACTTTTATTTATATATATATATATATATATATATAAATAAAAAGAAATCAAACGGTTCCCTGTCCTTTTGTTTGGTTCTAGTCGGCTTTCGTCCTCTGACAGGCTCCACTTTGGTTGTTTGACTCTGCTGCGTGGGAAGAAGACATTAGCATCACAATCCTTTCTTCGGCCTGTTAGGACCGCAGCGAACAAAGTCCCTGATCGCAAGGAAACCAAGACATGAGATGAGACACGGAGTACAATAAAGTAACTCGGAGTATTGTCTTGTTAAAATACTTAACCCACCTCAATTCAATTCAAATTCACTCCAGGCTCCACCGGGCTCGTTGTTCGCGTTTAGATACACGTTTAAAAAAGGTCAAACATGAAGTGGTCGGTGGAGAAACATCGGAATAAAAGCAGGTTTTTAACACGTTTCAGACAGAAACACGCGCAGTGCCTGTAACTGGAAAGGCTTAAACTCGCCGAACTAACCAGGAGGCTCATCATCGGGGCCTTTTCCGTTAGAGGCGATTGGGCCCTTCCATCACACGACGCGCGAGCTCTCCTCGGGGGCGATATCTGTGAATCACGTGGACGTGATCGAGAGCGCGGGTGTGTGTGTGTGTGTGTGTGTGTGTGTGTGTGTGTTGGATGAGGAGCGGTCATTTGTACTGACCACAACAGAGCTGACCGCTGCAGGAGAGGTTTTTGGGAGAAGAAAAAAAATAAAAAATAAAGGCAGAAAGACACCGGCAGCAGCAGCAGCAGCAGCAGGGACAACTGCGAGTGAACCGGCCCGCAAACATGGCAGAAGGTATGTTGGGAGCTTTTGTGGAGTTATCTCTGGGAGGGGTTTAAGTGGTTTCTGGAGGGGCTGGGTGTCCCTGCATTGTTTTTGAGGAGGGGAGGGGGGGTTCTTTAGTACAGACTCTGCCCAGTGACACCCACTCATTGTTTAGGGGGACTAGGTTGCCAGCCCCCTTTTGTTTACCTCCCTCTCTCGCTGCGCAGTTTCTGCCTTTCGCAGCATTTTGCATGGAAGTGGCAGCCTGCGAGGATTACCCAGTTTGAGGGCTACAACACAAAAAAAAAAAAAAAAAAAAAGGAAAGGACTACTGTAGCTTGGGTGGCAATTTTGACTCGAGGCAGGACTGAAGACATGGGCTCCGTCTCTCACCAGGAATTCACAGGTTGAGTAACTAAAGCTGCGTTTAGCTCTCTCCCCCCCCCTTCTCTTTTTAAGTGAGTTAATTAAGTTGTGCTCTGGTGGACTGTATCTGATTGTATGGGACATTTTCGGGCTTTGTCCACACACGTGATGTGCAATCCGCGCGTGTCACTGCATCAGTCGCTCTTTAGAAACCCTGACACCATGCAAACCCCCCCCAGAACAAGATCACTTATTCTGCACAAACGCGCTTAGAAAGAAGGTCGCATGTTGCTTTTATGATTTAAGTATTAACTGCCTCCGAAGTTCAGCCACTATGCCGGGTAAAAGCTCGTCACTGTCCCGCTGCAGCAACGAAGTTGCAAGAGAAGTTTTTAAAAGCTTATTTAAATGGTGCCATTTAGATGCACTGCATGCTTTGGGGTTTTTTTTTTGTTTTGTTTTGTTTTGTTTTCTAAAAAAAACATCTTCGCATTTGCAACAGGATCTCTAGTTTTGGTAGTGAGGCTACGTACACTTCTCGTTGCAGGAGTGTGTAAGACCGAGGAGGACGAAGGACCGAGCACCGAGGCGGACTCGCGGTCTTTCCACGGGCTCGGCGCGTGCAAGTGGTTCAACGTCCGCATGGGCTTCGGGTTCCTGTCCATGACCCACCGGGAGGGTCTGCCGCTGGACGAGCCGGTTGATGTGTTCGTCCATCAGGTAGGATTTCACCATGTCTGCGTCCCGACACGGCGGAAGGTGCCGGAGCGCCTGGGTCCGGACACCGTCCCAGCTGTTTCCAATGCAGCCTAATTACATTCGGCCAAACTAGGATCACAACACCAAGTGCATTGAACGAGAGAGTTAACGCCCCACTAGCAGCCGTTTTCATATATATATATATATATATATTTGATTAAAAGGTAAGATACAACGTGATCTGTTTAGATGGATGATTTTTTTTGGGGAGGGGGTTGCAATGCGGTGGGTGTTTCTCCCTCAGAGGGACACGTGTTGCGGCCAGAGGAGCGCTGCGGGCCTCCCTCGTGGGGGGGTTTTTTTTTTTTTTTTTTTTTTTAAGAGGGACACTGATGTGATGATATATATGTGATGGAGAAATAAAATTTAAAAAAGTGTGGTTACAGAGCTAACACACTTTATGGGCATCAATACTTAAAAGGTGACTACAGATCATGGTGGGTGCTGTGTGAGCTGCATGAA
>JAVQJF010050939.1:0-11282 GCA_036023855.1 Gadopsis marmoratus | reverse complement strand
GCAAGGAGGAACAGGATGAGCACTGCCAGAGCCCTACAAAATGACCTCCAGCAGGCCACTGGTGTGAATGTCTCTGACCAAACAATCAGAAACAGACTTCATGAGGGAGGCCTGAGGGCCTGAGGTCCTCTGGTGGGTCCTGTGCTCACTTCCCGGCACTGTGGAGCTCGATTGGCATTTGCCATAGAACACCAGAATTGGCAGGTCCGCCACTGGTGCCCTCTGCTTTTCACAGATCAGAGCAGGTTCACCCTGAGCACATGTGACAGACGTGAAAGGGTCTGGAGAAGCCGCGGAGAACTTTATGCTGCCTGTAACATCGTTCAGCATGACCGGATTGGTGGTGGGTCAGTCTGGGGAGGTATATCCATGGAGAGACGCACAGACCTCTACAGGCTAGACAATGGCACCCTGACTGCCATTAGGTATTGGGATGAAATCCTTGGACCCATTTTCAGACCCTACGCTGGTGCAGTGGGCCCAGGGTTCCTCCTGGTGCACGACAATGCTAAGCCTCATGTGGCGAGAGTGTTCAGGCAGTTCCTGGAGGATGGATGAATTGATACCATTGACTGGGCCCCACGCTCCCCTGACCTAAATCCAACAGAACACCTCTGGGACATTATGTTTCGGGCCACCCGACGCCGCCAGGTTGCAACAGACTGTCCAGGAGCTCAGTGATGCCCTGGTCCAGATCTGGGCGGAGATACCCCAGGACACCATCCATCGTCTCATTAGGAGCCCCGACATTGTCAGGCATGAATACAAGCATGTGGAGGCCATACAAACTACTGAGGACCATTCTGAGTTGCTGCAGTGACATTTCAGCAAAATGGACCAGCCTGCCGAATCATTTTTTCACTTTGATTTTCGGGATGTCTTTGAATTCAGCCCTCTGTAGGTTGATAATTTTCATTTCCATCATCCTTTCATTACTAACCCATTATCCAGTCCATATCAGTATAGATATCCAGCATGATTTCTTTTCTTCTCATTGAGATCTGATGTGTTTTCAAAGTTCTCCTTTAATTTTTTTGAGCCGTGTATTTTCAGATGTACATGCATTGTCTGACAGACAATTGTTTTCAAGTGTATGGCAAATTCCTTAAAATATACACTGACCACATCAATATCACAGTCAGCAATGCAGACCATTTTTCAAAGAGGGGTTGCCAGATTTTCAAAAATGCACCCATCACCATTGGCAATCTTATGACGAAGCCTCTCTTCACGCAGCACAGTTCCCAGGTCTTCGAGCCATTGGTGGAATGAGGGGTTATCTCTGCCTTCCACTGTTGTAGGATAAGGTGTTTGGCTAGCAAAATACAGGGGGAAATGGAGATTCAGGGTCTACTGACATAAACAGAGCAAGTAATGGATCTGGTTGTATAGTCCTATTAAAGGACTTTGACAATTTAGAGTCCAGAAAGATAATAGTTTAGCACATTGCCAAAACTGAGGAGTTAGTGTGGACCACCTTGAACTTTATTAACTTATGTCTGGCATTTATGGAGATATGGTATACATTGTTCGAGAATTGCATTCCATATGACATTTTTGAATTTCTTATTTGGAACCACTAGGTGGGGCGGCAGATAATTGTATAGAATACAAACAGGGTCCTGTTGAATTAGACTATCCAGATTCTTGTGGTTTGGTATTGATATGTACTATGGTGTGTGAGTCCTGATGAAGTTTCTTATTTGGAAGTATCAGAAGAAGTCTGCTGGTGGTAATAAGTACTTCAATATCTGCTGCAATTGTTAGATGCACTAACAATTGCAGCATTATACACCAAGTCCCCAATTTTGCAGATTTATTTATCCTTCCAACTCAGAAAAGTCAGGGTCACTCAAAGCAGGGGTACAGGCATGGTTGGTACAAGTTGGGTATTTATTTAATCCTTAGGAATGCTTCAATTGGTTTTCCCTTGTTTGTTTCCATATTTTGGCTTGAACCGGAAATTGTTATGGTCCGCCATCATGGCAGTGCTCTTGGGTTACAATACCCATACTTGTGATATTTGTAAGGACTTGTGTGAAGTTTATCAATGCTTATTGGAACACAATTGATTAATGAGGTTACCTCATCAGTCGCAATATATGACACAATCAAGCTCAGATGATTGGGTGGAAGTAGGATCAACCATACAGTATTACAGTTACAATAATGTGACATTTGGAGTCTGAGGACTAATACAATTAATAAATCAATTACATCACATTTTCTACAAGCATATGGGTCTGGTGTATATAAAAGAGACATAACATGATATATTAAATGGTTTCTGTCTGATAAAATGTTTAAGGATGGAACAAAATCTTTGATACACTTAGCTCTGAATATGACTTTGGGTCTGTTTCAAAACCCACACTTGAGGCCTCGTGCACTTAGGTACGATTTCATGTAGTTGGCAAGTGAGTCCTATGAAGAATGGCAACACTCAATACACTTAACCCACACTTTTCCTAATACTGCTTCAATTCTATAATCCAACAAAATTCGATAAACATTAAGAAGTTGAACTTTATGACATGTTGGATTTTGTGCGAATGTTAAATACCCAACTACACGTGTGAACTCGGCTGAGTACGACCATGTACTAGCCATGCAAGAGAAGAGCCATGAGACTGATGTACTTTGACGTTGTCATTCTGTGGTACAAAAGACATTCAAACTGCCTCCAAATGTGGCCTGGATCCAATTACCCAAAATCACATTTGATGTGGGTTTTTGCTGCCCAGACTTTCTAAAAAAAAAAAAAATCAATCTGGAGTAAGAATTATGAAACATTATTTAATAGTATTCTACATCCACACACAGAGCCACATGTATTCACTCAATATGGCCTCAATATGGTCTGAAGTTCATCAGGGTATTTCCTGGCACTACTGTGTTAATAAGAGGCTTTTTGGTCAGATAATCTGTCCTATAAACATCCAAACCTCTGTATCTGCTATTAAGTCACTATCGAAGCTTAGCAACTACATTTCCTCCAAATGTTGCGTGCCATCATTTATATCTGGCTTAATATAATGACTTAATGATTTCATATATCATCTTCTTCATCTATAGATTTAAACCTAGTTTTGCTTTTCTGTGTTGTAATCGTGAACGATGAAAGAGGTTAAAATGCCTGGGACTGCTGTCAAGAGTACAATAGAGAAGTGTTAATCAACAGACCAATACAGTAGATAACATGATGTTCATTAAATGGCTGAAAAATTGCAGTTGAGCCTGTGGGGCTGGAGGAATAGCTGAAAGCAGTAATATCAGGTTTAGTGTAAATGATAAAACTGAAATCCTAAATAAGAGCTCAATAGTGTACGTAATTGAAGCAAGCACACTAAGAACACTGATTAAGGTGAGTCTGTTTTGCTACTAGACTACAATGTAATAAAAGCAAACAAACTCAGTCTTTGAAAGTGACTGACTTTACTGCACTCACCGTGACTCATACAGGCCCTGCTTCTCTAGAGGCCGGATCTTCTTCTTGATGACTGGCAGCTTGGAGGTATCAATCACCTTGTTTTCCCCATTGCTGTAGGTGAACTCCAGCATCCCGTTCCACTCCCCCTGGGCCTTACATACAATGTTTCCTGTTTGGTTGTGCTTCACCTCTGCTGTGACTCTGTAAGAGGTCAACATAGAGTTATTTAGCTTCAGACAGTCCTGTGCTGCTTCATTTCCATCTGTTTAAACCCAGTTTACAATTGTTGTGCAATGTAATCAGACCTAACAGTTGATCTGCCATGTAATATAATAAAATCTGTCATCATTATTTATTGACCTATTTGTCTCATAAACTCTTTATGGACAAAAGGTAAAAGCACCTCAAATTTAGTGATATTGTGGAACCTATGTTAATATTTAGTCGATCCATCCAGCTTATCTAACTTAGGAAAATAAAATCAAGTGTTCCTCTACATTAGTTGGAGAATGAACTGTCTCCAACCATGTGATGGTTACATTAGGTCGGCCTACACAGCGGTTTTAGAAGAAGCTATTTAAAATAAAATCTATGTGCAGCAGATGAGAGGTGAAACCCTGATTCAGAACGCAAAGTCTTGACACTCATTTGGTGAGCAGCCATTGAAAAGAACAACATGGATTTCAGCCTGGCTGCACAGCCAAAACACAACAGCACTGTGGCATATAACATGGACAGAAAAAGACAATGAAATCATTAAATGCAATGAATCATCAACTAAAATGTCTTGATTGTGACAGCTCTAGGCAGCCATACTCTCCCATTACAAACTCCAAACTCTCCTCACTGGTGAAAGTGTATTTCTGAGCTTACATGTTGGCTGAGGAGGTTGGGTACATGTGATGTGGCCTTGTATTTTCACAGATTTTGTGTATAGCCCACAGGGCAGGATTACTTGATCTTCCCTAGAAACATGCAATAACTACTGGTGAAGTAATCACTACAGACTGGGCTTACTATCAATTTAGAGTGCACTAAAATGGGTACACACATAATTTACTAAAAAAGAGGATTTAGTGTTAAACTACTCTTCTAAAAGAACACAAGCAAATGAGGAGCTAAAAACAAAAGGAAATGTTCACATGCAGGTATGATCAGCCCCATAAGATGCATACAGTATTTGCAAAGACACACAGGGCTCGATATGCCTGCTGACACAAAAGCCAGCGGTAGAGCAAACACAGTTTTTATGCAATCCCCCTTGGGTGCTAGTCTAGTTTTCTTTTCGTCTGCACCTGAAATTTCTCGGCTCCAAATGAATGTGTTTGTGCTGAGGTGAGAGGAGAGATGCAGCTGAGGCTGTGTTCATGCTAATTTGGCGGCACAGTTTGATTTTGGTGATCATTTTGGAACAAAATTGCGTTTTTCAGTGTAGATACAAAGATATTGACACCCTCTGCCTACCTGTGTACCTTGCCTCCATAGAAGGGTTTTGTGTGGAAAGTGACCATGGAAGAGTACCCACTCTTGGCACAGTTGATAGTGACCTTTCCCCCAAGTTCCACCCATGGCACAGTCAGGATGGAGCGGGCATAGGCACAGGGCAGTGTGAACACATACTCCTCATCATGCTCCAACAAATACAGCACACCTGGGAGAAACAGGACAGGCTGGATATTTGCTGCAGAATTACTATGGTAATTAACAATCTTTGGAAAAATAAAAAGAGTGGGTAGCTAAACAACAATGTGAATAGAAAAACAATTAGAGATTCAGACAGCATGTGAATAGCTTTTTAATAATTGCCATGTACTACCTAAAAGCACAACATTCCTCTGAAATGTAAGTGTGTAAGTAAATACAATAACATGCTGCAGCAGAGCTACCATGCAAGGTACCCATCTGAGAAACTCAGTGTCTTGCTCAAGGACACTTGGACACATGGACAGCAGGAACTGGGGCTCAAACCACCAACCCTGGGATTACTGGACGTCTCGCTCCATAGCATAACTCAAGCTGCACATATGAAACAGCTTTCAGGACAGTTGGGATTTACCAACAGCAATAACACTCAAAATGCTTTGTAGCAGGGGTGGAAGAAGTAATCTGTAATAATATATGTAGCCCGTGAAATTAGATGCCACACAGGACACAATTACTGTGTGGGGGTTATGTAGGTTTAATTTCAGGTTTTTACCATATTTGTAACAAGTCAATTTAACAGAGAGCACGAGTCTCTGTAGAAGGCTGCTCAATCAGTCTGTTGTGGTTTCTAATAAAATTTACGATTTACAATTAAAGAACAATGGAATCACAATACAGCAGTGGGCTATCGAGAGACAAACTAAAATAATACCAGATAAATACATATTTATCAACTATGAACCACACACAAAATTATTTTGAGAATGCACAATGTATAATTGTAAAGGACATTTACAAACATTTCACTAAACCCACGTAGAACTTCCTGGAGATTGCACAACTCAACACACTGTCATGCACCTTCAAACAGAGTAATGATGTAAAACCTGTACTATGTCTCATGTAACAAC
This sequence comes from Gadopsis marmoratus, assembly GCA_036023855.1. Taxonomy (NCBI): domain Eukaryota; kingdom Metazoa; phylum Chordata; class Actinopteri; order Centrarchiformes; family Percichthyidae; genus Gadopsis; species Gadopsis marmoratus. The sequence goes on along the minus strand of JAVQJF010050939.1, from coordinate 5,297 downwards.
ATACAACACCACAGTGTAGCTTAATGTATGCTAACATGCAATTGAGAACACTTTTATAATTTTACAAGATATGTATGTATTTACCTACTACTCAGTCACAGCCCCACAACAATAAAACTACTCTACACTGCCGCCTTGTGACCAACATTAGCAATATCAAGCAAGACTGTGAGTGCCCACTTACAATCTGTTGCACATTGTGCTTGACTTAATCAATATTAGACCAAAACAAAACAACAAAGAACAAAAGTTTCGAAATTTGAACAAACTTTCAGAATCATAGTAAACCTAAGTGGAGAATTACATCTGAATAATACCACCCGGCTACACATACAATACATTTATTAGTTGATTAATATTTTGTATCAATTTGAATCTGCAAAGTAACAAGTAACTCCTGTTGTGAAATAAATGTGAAGTAAAAAAGTGCAATATTTCATTCTTGAAATGCGTTATAATATATGTAGCATCATGTAGATTAATTATTTTGTTCAATGCATCGTAAAACAAAAGTGGCAACATTAGAGGATACAGCGTGAATGGACCTTCACGTGCAATGCACTCCACAACTGATTTTGTCTGCATCTTGTCTATCCTGAGCTCCCATCCAGCCCTGCCCCCCCCTCCCCCTCCCCCTCCCGCTGCTTATATAACAGACAGCTGTCCTGTGCCCACTCTGCTGCCACGTACACATCTGTTTCACCTAGCACTGGGCTTCTGACTAACATTTACGCACACCTAAAATACCTACAAGCAGTAAACACACACCTGATTGAAGGAAGAAAACAAAACTTCTTAAATATCAATGTATCCTCTGCCAGGCTAATGATAAATGCTGCATTCAAACAACAATCCAACAGTCACAAGCATGGAGACAAGAGACTGTGATGAACTGGCATCAGATGCACTGTGCCACGCCACATGCTTCAACCACCGCTTCACCTCATGAGCTTCCTTAGGGCAGAAAAATGCTCACCAACTGGACATTTTGTCCCTGCAGTCTGCAGTGTCTCCTCTGGGTACTTTGTGGTACAGCCCAGAGACAACAGTAGTAAATACAGTGTTACACTGATTCAAAACGCGGTGCCCACACAGGAGATTGAGTGAGGGCAAGGAGACATCATCATGCCCCTAAAGCACACCTTAGATTCACTCCTCGATTAATTAGCCAGATGTTTGTCAGAACAACACCTTAAACAACTGGGGGAGAATGTGGCAGTGGTGTTTGGAATGCTTATTTGGATGACTTCTGAGGGTAACTCACTGCAAGACCGCTAGAATTAGGCTCAGTATATTTACTTTTGAAAAACATTTCTCTACTTGACTGAGCGCTTATATTTTTATTCTTATATTCTTAGTTTAATCATTATATTCTGTTTTTGTCTGGGATTTGGGAAGCACATGATTCTTAGGGAATTTAGCGGCATAAGCTGCTATTCTACACATATGTTGGAAAAATAATGCTTGTTTGTGTTGCCTTTGATGGTAAAGGTTTCCTGGGGAATGCAAATTTAGGCCATGGTGACGCCCTGTTGTAACACTTGGGTGTCACTAGGTATAAAAGCTGAAGAAGTCAGACAGTCCTTTGTGCAGCATAACTTAGCGTTGTGTGAGTTGCTGAACATATCTGTATGTGATATAACTCTGCTCCTTCTTGCACAAGAATAAAGTAACCCGAGTAGAATATTTTTCTAACAAATATAAATAAAAAGAGACAAAGAATTGTTAACGAGCAATGAGGAAGAACTTAGTAATGTAATTATAAGGGGAAAGGGCACCTGAAAATGTCCTTAAGGTCCTTTACTTTCTTGTTGGCTGATTGGTTGGATTTACTGTCATCCAGGAATGCTCTGGCATAGGCCATGGGACCTGCATTCACCTGCAGGAAAACAAGCCTGAAAGCGTTAGGCATTCTTACTCACTGATCAGTACAAAACAGATAAGGATGAGCTTTTTTTGTGATTCTCGCGGCACTGAACTATTGACCCCGGCATTGCACAATATTATTATACTGTACAACATTACCCCATGGTTCTATTTCTACTTCTTCTGAAAGCCTTACCTGCACCGACACGCAGCCCTGCAGTTTGAGCTGCAGTTGGATCATGTCCACCTCCTGGCTGGAGCAGAGCTTGGTCAACTCTGCTGTCCGGGCCTTCATCTCATCTATGGCCACATCCACCGGCTTAAGCTCCACGTGCTTTTCCCCCACCACCTCCACGCGCTTCTTCACATATGGGAAGGTGTTGGCAGCTGGGCATAAGAGTGCAGGGAAAACTGGTTGGATCATGCCAAGGCCGGCTCTAGCAAGGGGCAAGGGTGGGCAGTGCTGCTCTGATTGCTTCCCCACACGGAGTCTTATACAAATGCTAAGTGAACAACCGTTGGTAGAGAGCAGGTATCTCAGAATCCCCTATCGGATACTGTGCAACAGACCATAGGTGGAACTGGGTACAGGTTTGAGTCTAGGATCAATTTTCCAATTACCACGGGGACCACTGTTGCCTTCACTTTCCACATCTTCTCTAGGTCTTCTTGCTTCTCATATTCCTTCTTCCTGATGTTGCTGTCGCTTGGGATTGCTATATCTATCACTACTGCCTTCTTCTGCTGTTTGTCCACCACTATTAGGTCCGGTCGGTTCGCCATCACAAGTTTGTCGGTCTGTATCTTAGCTTGGTCATTCTCAAACACCTTCGGAGCTGTGTCCCATTGTGACCTTGGGACTTCCAGCACAGATGTTCCTGTACACTATGCCAGCCACTTAGTAGATGCTAGCATCTTACACCCCACTATAATGTGCTGGATTGTTTCAGGGGCATCTTTGCGCAGTCTGCACCTTGGGTCCTGCCTGGTGTGGTAGATCCCGTCCTCTATTGATCTTGTGCTCAGAGCCTGTTCCTGTGCTGCCATGATTAATGCCTCTGTGCTGTCATTCAATACAGCCTTTTCCAGCCACTGGTAGTATTTCTTGATATCAGCCACTTATTCTATCTGTCGGTGGTACATACCATGGGAGGACCATGTTTGTCCTCCCATAATGGTTCCACCTTCATGTCTTCCTCAAGGGGCGTTTGCTGCCTGAGGTATTCACTAAGCAACTCATCACTTGGGGACATCTTCTTGATGTACTCATGAATGTTTGTTGATTCATCCTGGATAGTGGATCTGACACTCACTAGTCCTTGGCCTCTATCCTTCTGTTTAGTGTACAGCCTCAGGATGCTGGACTTGGGGTGAAATCCTTCATGTTTCGTAAGGAGCTTCCTGGCCTTTATATCAGTGGCCTCTATCTCCTCCTTTGGCCACCTTATTATGCCAGCGGGGTATCTAATGACGGGGTAGGTGTTGATAGCTCGGACCTTGATCTTCCTATTCAGCTGACTTCTCAAGACTTGCCTTACTCTCTGTAGGTATTTGGCTGTGGCTGATTTTCTTGTGGACTCTTTGTGGTTCCCATTTGCTTGTAGGGTTCCAAGGTACTTGTAGCTGTCCTCAACATGTACTATGTTGGCTTCTGGTAGTCTAATCCCTTCAGTTCTGACTACCTTGCCTCTCTTGGACACCATACGACCATAGTTATCTAGTCCGAATGACATTCCGATGTCATTGCTGTAGTTCCTGGTGGTGTGGATCACTGAGTCGATGTCTTCCATGTAGCTCCATATAGTTTCTTATCATAGAACACAATTTTAAAGATAAGTTATTTTTTTCTTGTTTTTGTAGTTTGACGTATCATTCTTATCAGTTAAGACAAGATTACTCATCAGCTAGTGATCACACAGGGTTTAAAGACCCTCAAAACACATTTTCTCAATCAACTTCAAACTACATGTGATAGGGTTCTACGTGGAAAAAGGTCATGTCACCTACTTCTGTGCAACAATCGGGATTTAGCCATTTGGTTTCAGACCTCTGAATCACCAGACACATCTCAGATTAGTTCAGTAATTCAAATAGCTCTGGTCTTGCTCACTGATGGCTGTTTACAACATTGGGAATAGAAAATCTCCCAATCAGAGTTTTGCTGTCAGGACTCTCTCTCAACAGAATGACATTGCAATCCATCCAATAGTTGTTGAGATATTTCAGTCTGGACCAAAGTTGCAGAATGAACAACCAACCAACATTGCCATCCCAGAAGCCATGCACCTAGCATAAAAATAAAAACTAAAATTAACACAAAGACCAAGTTTTGTCTAGTAGAATCCTCATGTCCTCAGTTTTTAGAGATTAAGTTGTTGTGGTAAATGTTAACCATAATCATCAAGAATGACCACCAGAACTACAGAAAGGAAAGACCCAGGTTCATTAAACTGAATTTTTCTTAAATGAACTTACAAGATTTAAACAATATATGAATATATATTGTATTTAATTAAGTATTTAATTAAATTCCTAACACAGAGTTGTGCTTAGTGTGTGAAGTGTGCTGTGTACATATCCCATCCACTGGTGTGCCAGTGGATGCTGTTCAGACAGGCCCATTATCTCCAGAGCCTACACACTACAGAGATCCTGGCAGGCCTTTATCAGCCACCACAGCACTAAACAACAGAAGTGGTTTTGCTGCTGTTTGCAGTAAGAGAACAGGCAAAGATAGCCATCTGCTGCTGACTACAAATGCGGGTAGAAGTGGAGAAATCTAATCTCTCATGAGTGGGTGGGGGTGTCTTTTGTATTTGTGGAGGGGGGGAAATGGGGAGGATGCTTTACCACCAGTCCGCTCCCATTGGGAACATCGTCTTCCCGCTGATAGATGAAATGGATAGCTGTGATTACGGCTGGCTGGAGGCTACCCCCTCCCCTACCCAGCCCACATCCACCCAGAATGTACATCATGCTCAGACTCCTCACCTTCCTGCACCTTCTGGGCTGGACTGACAGCTTGGATCTAAGGGGTGGAGGGGGGCACAGAGGGTGTTTTGGAGTATTGAGACTTTAAAGATGAAAAGGTAGATTGATGGCAGAGGAATGAGCAGTATAAAAGAGGTGAGGGTCAGCAAATGAAGGGGGGGCAAAGGTTCCCACCAAGATTTGGGGAAAATAAATTATATTTTCCAGTTTTGGCCAATATCATAGTCCTACAGTAAGCCATTATTTTATTGTCATTCAATTCAGTTAATTTCCATTTACGTCTTTAACACACACACACTGACACAAACAGCGTTGTTAACGGGGGCGGCTGGTATCAATGGGCTAAGAGGGCTCAGCCCTCCCTGTCCTTTACAATAAATATGATAAAATAATTATAAAAAACCTTAAAACAGATCGTCTTCAATTTTGGTGGGACCTAG
>JAVQJF010050937.1:0-10121 GCA_036023855.1 Gadopsis marmoratus | reverse complement strand
CGGGCAATATAACATTCGATTATGGACTTCGCAGTGGCTGAGTTTGTGGATGCTCCATGTCTGGAGACAATAGAAAAGTGTCGGAAGTGCGACCTTGTTAGATTGGCGGTTCTTTATGAGATCCCTGTAGATAAACAGTGGCTGAAAAAGGAGATTAAACGCATGTTAATACAGGGGTTAATAGAGAGGGGAGTATTGCGTACATATATGTATGTGTATATATGTGTATATATATATAAAAAAATCTGAAAGTTTAAGAAAAGATACAATCCTTTTTGTTTAAAACAACATAACTTGAGATAAACTTACCAGTATTTATTGCATTGTATTGCAGTATTTGTGTATTACAGTGTTCCAGTTCCTGCACAGACACAGACACAGATGTGTTTCGAGGAAGTCCACGTTTAGAAAACAAGCATTTATAAGCTCCAGATCCTTTGTGCTGCAGTCGGTGGAGGAATCCACAAGAACCGAAATATAGCATGCTTGGCACAGCTTCTCCAGTGTTGGTTCCCAGATGTCATTGTAGATGTGGGGGATGAATCTAAAGCAGAAAGTTCCCGAAAACAACATTAACACCATTAACTATGAACAACTAGCTGCAATACAAAGCGAGCTAGCCAAGTCTGCAAATGAAGAGTAGCTATGTCAACGTTACTTTTCTTATTAAATTAGGTAGCTAAATTAACCAGCTAGCTGTCTAGCTAGCTGCTCTACTTACTACTGATAACGCTAGAGCAGCTAGCGAGCCAACTAGATTATAATTAAACCAACCCACCTTGCCATGGTTTTGTCATTTGCATATCCATGCACCATTCTTCACATGTAGGTCGATAAGCCCAGGGAAAGCACTGAATTGGATTTGGTTACGTACAGAATAGTATGCGATGTTGAAGATCTTAATCATTTTACCCCGCTGTCCACTCTCCATTAGACGTATTTGTCTCTCTGTGTGTGCCATTTTTTCTCATTTTCTTTTGTGTTTCTGGTTCTTCCGTAAGGATTGCGTTATCAGCTTGAGTAAGCTTAGCGAAGCCATACCTCAGTAACCCTGACATAATCGGCTAGCTAGCCAACAACGAGTCCCGAGTACAATACACTGGCTGCTGCTGAAGAAAAATGCACAGAACGGTAGAATGTTTAACTAAAAGTCGGGATGTTTGTGGAACTATAACGTTGCGTTGGCTCGCAGTAGTGGGATCAAATTTGGTGGCCACAGGGGGCCACCTATATGGAGTATTTGGTGGCCAGACTAACCTTTTGTGGCCACGGGTCATCGAGCTATGCTTAATGTCAAACCCTGCTGTATATTCTATATTGTATCAGGAGAAATGTCGTTGTCTTGCATTCTGAATCCAAACCCTTTGTATTCCAGATTTGTATAAAATAAACTACTTTGTACTAAATTAAGTAGAGTTTAATGTTTGAAAAGACGTGGTGGTTTTCCTGTTTAGGAAAGTGATGTTGATCAAGCACCCTCCCTAATCAATCTCTAACAATTATTGAGTTGTCTGGTAACTGCCAGTCAATGCTTAGGGACATCTGTCCCCTAATCAATCCCTCTCAAGACAGGATGAATCTGCTTGACTGGTAATTCCACATATTACATTTCACTGCATGCCTGTGGGAGCTAAGTATCAAAATCTGATAACGTATAATGCCACTGTGAGTCGAGGTACTTAAGATGTTGAGCTTAAGCTGTTGAGGGATGGAGGTTGGAGTCCAGCTCCTGGCCATATATGTCAGGTAGCTGTGGTTCTGGAATTAAAGCTGTTATCCGACTGTCATCCCTGGGGTTGGTGTTCCGATTCCAGCTCCTCCCGTCAATATGTCGAAGTGTCTGGGCGAGACACTGTACCCCTAAGTTGCCCCCGGTTGTGTGTCTTCCCTGACCTGTCCCTGACCAAGACAGGACAGGGATGCACTGGACTTGGTCCCCGGTCACCATAGAAGGCTGACCACTGTTCCAGCTCCCCTCAAAAGAAGGATCGTCAGATGGGTTAAAAGCAGAAGATAAATTTCAACGTGGAACGCGATTGTGTGTTTGAGCATTGTTCTCTGCACATGTGTATCATGATTGACCATTAAACATTATTTCATGATGCATGGTCTGATTGTGGTGTTAAACAGAAAAACAGAATGCTGGTACTGGTCAATTTCATGAAAAAAAAAAAAAAGGAATTCAGAATCTATTTTTCCCTTTGAGTATTTTCCCCAGCATTACATCCTCACCTCCATCATTGGAGCTAGGGGAAACACAATGGACAACAAAGACTGAAAAAATATGATGAATCTGTCCAATTCTACATCCACCTTATATCAAACTTGTTGCAGTATTTCACATTTCTTCTGCATTGCACCTGCATATGAAACATGCCACTGTGAGGCTACAAGGCTGCATGGTCATGTGCTACTGAGTGAGCAGACTCTCTATTCATAATATCATCTTTGTAGTGAGTAGCCTTGGATGGCAACGATGGCATCTCTACACAATAGGAAACAAGTCAGAGTGAACTGGTAAATTAATCAGATTTTATAATACAAAAACACCATGATTCTGACAGTATTTGTTTTTTAACCTTGGTCTAAACTAATTATGTAACTTGTTTGTCATTAAAAACCGTTCCCATGGGATCCCCGTGCACAACCATGTCTGTCTATTTGAAGCAAAATGACACAAGAAGACATATTTGACTTACTTTGAGGTAGTCATTCTCAGATCTCAGCTCTTCTATTTCCCGGACAAAATCCTCATGCATCCCGTCCATAAACTCCTCTGTGAGGTCTGAGAAAGCCAGGGATGTGCTGGCAGGCACCCTGCTGTCAAACGAGGTGACCGAGTGCTCCTCACCGGGGGATATGCTACCTTCCACGGTCTCCACACCATGGGAGAGCCGGTCCTTAGAGTCCTTTTCCGCAAAGGAGCAGGTGTTTGTGGCGGCGGCTTGTTGGCTAGGTCTGTCCGCCAAAACGCCATCCCTGGGTGGCTCGTCTCCGTCCGGCCCACATCCCCGGCTGTTTCTCGATTTGTCGCTGCTCAGAGGGTTCGTGGAACGCTTGTTTTCCTCAGAGGCGCAGTCCGACAGCTCGGAGCTGCTGTCGGTCGGTGAGAGCTTTCCAGTGGCGCAGCTAGAGTCCTTGGATAAACCGTCGGCTCCGTCCGACATCGTCTTCCGCCCTCCGGTGGTCTTGGCCGCCGAGATCTTGGACAGCGCGGCGGCGAAGGAGGATTTCCCCGCCGGTTTGCCACCACCGCTGTTCTCCGTTTTACCGTCCTTTCCAGCAAGACTTCCCACGGTACTGCGCCTGGAAATGCGGCAACCTAGGTGGATGGCTCCCGATTTGACACTCAGAGACGAGCTCTCTATTCCTCCGCGGATTTTCGTGAGCGACCACCCGGGTGCATCCTTCTGTCTGGCGGGGGACGGAGCCCGGGTTGTCTTTTTCTCGCTCGAAGGCTGTGCGGACAGCATCGCAGAGAGTTCCGCAGTTTCAGGCCGAGGGTTTCGCTGCTGCTGCCCGGGCGTCGCGTGCTGCGTCTGACCACTGTCCGAGCCCTCCGTGCCGCCTGCACTTTTCATGTTCTGCCGGAGATGGAGTCTCCGTTCCTTGGGCGAAGCGAAAAAGAGGTGCGATGGAGTGTTATGGACATCAACCTCCTTTGTTTTAGTCATTCATTCCATTTAGGCAGAGACAAGAAGAACTGAAATGAAACCTCCTATTTGGGAAAACAGGAGGCAGAGTATGGATAAATAACTGTAGCGCAGTACAAAGCCTCCCTTTGGATCCTCACTCCAGCCACAAAGAGAGCTCCTGCAACAAGACGAAGAAGCAGGAAGCAGTCCCCAAACTGACCCCCCTCCCACACCAAATATAATCCTGCGTGTGTAGTAAATTTTACAAATGATTCTGCTTTGTTCCGATAGATCCTCCCCTCCTCTCTTCAGGATATCTGTCTCGATGACATTAACTATCCGGTTTCTGTCCAGAAGAGTTGTGGGTGAGTATAGAGCGGCAGCGTGGTGGATATGGTCTATCCTCTCTCTCCGCCTAGACAACTGGATGTAGACCTGGAGGGGAGGGACAGCGAGAGAGAATCTAATTTTTGCAGCTCTATGGCGCCACCATTGCAGGGTATTAGAAGGACACCAGGAGCTTGAGAAAGAAATTAATGTATATGTTCTTAGAGATGCATAAAGAGCAGGATTCACTATAGCTCGCTATGCATTTCTTTAAAGCCAAAGCTATACTATATGTTCAATGATAAAATTGGATAGTGGCAATTGCATTAACAATACATATTACATAAAGACATTTATGTACAGGTCAGTGAACAAAAGGCAATAATGTATGGCAGCCAGAAACCACTCCCCCCATAATACTATTGTGATAGACCCCTCCTTTGCCTACAACCGATAAAATATTGAGAAGAGCGTTTTGTTTTTAACCTTTACGCTACTGCTTTAGCAGCTCAGGAAACCGATTGCTTGTTGTGACGTGGTGAGAGGCTGGGATCTTTCATAGGTGTTTCTGAATCACACTGAGAGTAGCCTTAAACTTGGTCAGTAGATTTTAGGATGCTATGATAACACAGAACACTGTGAGCAAACACATTTCTACTGATGAATTAAAGAAGTAAACAAATCACTAAGATAAGTTTAAGTTCCAGCACTGTCACAGAAGGTACAGATGTCTTGTAAGTATGTATATGACCTGAAATTTATTCAAAGGTACTGTGATGTGTTGGGAGACAGAAAGCTTCAGCCTTAGGCTTTACAGGTGTGGGTGTGAGGAAAGATCACTCTGGACGTAGCGTTAAACTTAAATTCAGTGTATTTCAGCTGCTCTCATAACTCAAAGTACACACAGGTGACTTTCAACAAAATATATCAAACAGGTTTCCCATCAAACGTTCTCTCACTTTTGCCTTTTAGTTTTAGTTTCTATTCCACACCGCTCTTCTCCCATCCATCAGTCGCATCAGTTGATGCACGGTTTCTCTGTCTGTAATTATCCCGGCCATCTTACATTTCTGGTGCATCCATCTGTAGCCGTGCTGTTTGCCTGACGTTTGTAGCTGTTGTTCAACGAAGGATGCCACTTCAGCTGCATCGGTCTTATTTCGTTTCCACCAAAGCTGGTTCTTTTGTAGCTTTTAATAATATAATAATAATAATAATAATATTACAATATGATAAATTACACCATAGTTTTTTGTTCATATATTATTAAAGTAGAAATATATCTTCATATTAAGCTTGTCTGAAGTAAATATGAATTTAATCCCCGTGTAATGATATACGATGACATGTCTCAGTTATGTCTTTCATCCTTTTAGTATTTTGAAAATATTTTGTTTTAGTGATGATATTGGACATTTGTTGGGCCGACAAAGTCAGGTGGATTGTGTAATGTGATGGAAAACTGGAAGCTGATTAAGTCAAGTTTGGGAGACCTTGATGTCTTACGGAGAAGACATTGAAGCTTGATCGAGGAGAATCGAGATCAGCAGTACAAGTGAAAACTGTGTAATGCCATCCAAATCTGAAGGTTACATCCTGGTGAGGAGTATTTAAACCTTTACCAGAGAGAGACAGAGATTCACTACACTAAATAAGACTATTCTTCACACAGCTGAAGATGTGTGAAGAAACACAAACAAATATACAGCTTGCACACTACAGGACTCCAATATTCACTTATTTATTATGCCATGGTGACATTTTGAGCACAGCTGCTCTTCAGACTCAATCTGCCCTTTATTTGGTCTGGTTATGCGTGCATACTCCTATTTCGGTGTCTGAACACATTAAGGGATTATGTTTGACCATGTTTTTCTTATTCATTCATTCTCCATACCTTACCCCGGAAGGGTCGCACGCTTGAGCCAATCTAAGCAGACATTGGGCGAGAGGCGGGGGAACACCCTGGACTGGTTGCCAGGGTGTTCAAACACACAGACAAACACACATTTACATTCAGACACTGATGGGGAGGGACTCAGTTGCCATGCTGGCTTCCACCAGGGGCAACTTGGTGTTCAGTGCCCAGGGACACGTCGACATATGGACAGGGATGTGGGATCAAACCACCAACCCTGGGGTTAAAGGACGACCGCACTACCCTCTCAGCCACAGCCGAGAGGGTTCTTAGGTTCTTGTAAAAATCCATGATCTTTAAGTGTTCACAGTTGTTAACTTTGTCACAGAAAATGTTACTTTCTTCAGCTTTACAGTATATAATTTGGCCTTTGGATAGCTGGTGTTCATTACATCCCTGTTTGAGACATCAGCTTGCCCAGTTTGTATTATCTCTCATCAATATTGTATGCAATGTCACTGATATGTTTCTGAACAGTTGGCTGCCTGCTTAGAGGATAACAGGCATGACAGAGAAGTAAGGGATATGGTCTTGAGATTATTGCCAATACACTGCAAATACACTGCAGTCTTTCGGGTTACATGTTCTAGCGTCAGAGTTACCAAATAAGTCTTAATTGTGTTGATATGTCATTTTGGGTATTCCTGTCAGAATACATGTCTTCTTTGATATCATCAGAAAAGGTAGGACACATGAACACAAAGGACTATCAGTAAAAAACATAAATGATTGTCTAAAATAATATGGTGTGATTGTAATCAATAAAGAAAGATCAATTAGAGAAGTTATGAAAATCTTGTTGTCAGAGAGTTAACTGATACTGAAAAACACATGACACACAAAAGAGGAAGTGTAGCTGGATGTGAGCCAAAGGGCGTTAGCAAAGTGGAAAAGAACCCAGCTCTCCACTAGGAGTGAATGACCTAATCAGGAACACTGAATAAGGGCGTGTGTGTATAAACAGTGATTTAAGGGGAAAAAATTTAAACAATGAAGTAATCTGGGATGGGATGGGTGTTGTTGGATGTGGAGGATAAAGTACGGAGCTCGGAGGCTTTGAGATTCGGGGCACTGAAGGACCAAGATGCTGGCATAACAGAAGGACTCTGACTGATCGGCAACAGCTGAAGGAGGATGATTGTACCACAGGTGAAGGACCATTGCCGTTAGATAATTGGTTTTCAGGGAGTCCTTGCTCTCCCTGTCAGCGCAGAAGGAGGACAAAGGATTATTTTCTTGTTGGATAACTTCCCTGTTGGACTAATTTCCTTGACAGGAGAAATATGGAAAGTTTGTCCAGAAATGCCTCCCTTTTCCTACCCAGACATTAATTTAATATTCAGTATGGAAGGATGATTTATGAATTCAATAGTTGATTGATTTGTATTTACCAACTGTTGCTTTATGGTTTCTTGCTCTTACGTGACAAACGGGGTCTGATTTGTCCTGCCTGTTCTGCTCCAAGTATGTTCCCTAGGTGTAAAACCGAGAGTGATTGCCACATGTGCAGCTCCTGGCACACCTGCGGGGCCGATCAGCAACAAAAGGAGAGAATGCCAGAGACGAGAGGAAGAGAGCAAGGACAAAGAAATGCCATAGAGAGCCGATACTGAGACATCGAACACTTGAGTTTACATTGATCTTTCGCTACTGTGGGATCCGGCCCGCGAGATGATTTTGGAAAGCATAAAAATTAGATGCGGGGGAGATACAATTTTTCAAAGAAAGAAACTGCTGTTCTAAATGTGTCCACTAGATGTCGCAATAGCACTTCTGTTAAGCAAGCAAGCTGTTTATACCGGGGCTGAGGAAGTAGGCACAGGTAGTCGGAGCTAGCTTGTCAACATTACGTGCTTTGGCACCCAGAGTCATAGCCCCAAAATGTCGTTGTCAAAACAGAGAAAAGTGGACATCCTCCTATTTATTCACAGAAGTGAATGGGAAAGCTGTGTGTTTGGTGTGTTCACAGGATATTGCAGTGATGAAAGAATATAACATTCGTCGCCACTATGAGACTAAAAAAAAACATGCCAACAAATACAACAACTTTCAAGGACAACAGAGAAAAGGAAAGGTGAATGAATTGTTGCCGGATCTGAAAAAACTGCAGTCGACGTTTACTCGTAGCCGAGAAATTAGTGACGCTGCAGTGAAAGCCAGCTACCTTATTGCTAATGAAATTGCAGCGGCCTCAAAGCCATTTAGTGATGGTGAATTTGTGAAAACATGCGTGCTCAAGACTGCAGAGACTTTGTGCCATGAAAAGCGCCAGGCCTTTGCAAATATCAGCCTGACAAGAAACACAGTTGCAGACAGGATTTCTAGAAGAGTTGTTTTATTCATTTATTATTTATTTTGTATTTTGTTAAATCCCAGATAGGCTGTGACTTAAAGTTTTATGGCTTTGTAGATACACTCAGACGAAGTCTAAGTTCCAATCACTGAGGCATTGTGTTCTTGAAATTGCACTTTTTTTTCCAAGTAAGAGGATTATTTGTGATGTGAACATTTTCAGAATGTGCTTCTACAATTTTGGACCAAAGTAAAACAAAAAATTATCTGAAGTTGTCGTTATTATGTCATGATTTTACCGGTCCGGCCCACTTGAGATAGATTCTCCTCCATGTGCCCCCCCCCGAGCTAAAATGAGTATGACATCCCTGCTATAAATGTTACACTTTGATCAATATTTCTAAATTTATTTTGGGTTTGTGCAAAAGGCAACACAGTTTAGAATCTGATTCCAGAAATATTGAATACAAAAGGTTCATATAAACATTTCATACTGTAGGTGTGATGATTAGTTAAATTAAACACTCCCACCAGAAGGTGTCAGTATGTTGATGATGACAGTACGGAAATGATACATTGAAAATGGATGTACATGTGGAGACTGGAGATGGTCAGGACGGAAATATAGAGTTCTTAAATAAAGGACTAAGTTCGTTATTACAACAGAACAAAACAGTAGGTTCACCCAGTTTTGATAACAAGTTATTAACTTTGGCAGTGTTGCATCCCTGCTTTGGTCTAGGGGTAGGCAGGGACTATAACACAATACAAACGACAATAGTAAGTCCAAAGATGCACGCACGCACAATTTGAGATAGTGGATAGGTACATAAATATATAACAAATGTACCACGTGGGAGGGAGGACGGACTTGGGGTAGATGCCAAACAAGTTGAAAGGAATATAACGAAACTAATCCTGGCTAGACTGCTACCTAAAACAATAAACCATAAACAAAAGGGTCTAGCTGCCTTATCTACAAAGTAGCATTTTACTAAACATACAAGGGCAGCATCAACCACTTACCTAACAGTAGGAGTACTACATGCGTACAGTATGTAGGTTACCCTACTTACCTAGTCCAGTAATCTCACGCCACCTACCTTCCATCAAACATTAGTATCGCAGGTATATAAACCAGTATCTCAATTCACTCAAGCTTATACAACAGTGTGGCTACAAGCATGTATAGAGGAGAGTCTCCCTATCCTTCTGCACAGCTCCTTTTGTAATCAGTCACTCAAGAGTGGATTGGTTGACCTGAACCCCGTGGGACTCAATCAGCTGCTTGGTAGGATGGTACAGGTGGAGGCCAGTTAACACAATCACACCTGGAGATAAATCAGGAGTGATGAAAAAAGACATGTGCCCTTGGTAACAGCAGTCTAAAATCTTGCATGGAGTAGCATGTGCATATTATGCCAATTATTACATTTTCATTTTAAGCAAGCTCATATGCAGGTGTTGCACATCTTTGAGTGCCATTCTAGTTATTAGTAGCCTACTCTTAACTGTTACTGTTACTATTATTATTTTGCTGATAAAACTATTTTGTAAAATAGACTAGGCTATCTGTCAAGATGTAGCCTAGGTGAAGCCTTACGCAATCTGGTGCGGTGAAGGAGGTCTGAATCGTTGTTCGAAAGACCAGTAGATGCAATAACACATGAATAGCACACGGAGAAGAAAAGCATTTTAATTTTTTATCTAGACATGATTTTGAAATTCTTGCAATACTGGCATGAAAAGAATAGGAAAAGTCAGCAAAGGTGGATGTTGTAACTTCTTAATAACTACATGTAATTGATTTATGTGGTTGCTTGCTCCCACTGAATATTCCTGGTTTGCGGTAAACGTATTGCATCACTTCCGGTTGCCTGTGTTTCCGTCTTGTTGGTTGTGTGTTTCACTGCTCTAGCTAAACACTGCTAATTTTGCTATATTTCTCA
>JAVQJF010050935.1:0-13088 GCA_036023855.1 Gadopsis marmoratus | reverse complement strand
TCTGAAACTCGCCTCGCTGCAGTGAAGTCGGAGGTTCGTCGGACCCCCGCAGAGCTCGTGTGTCCCACAACATTCAGTCCACGATCTGTGACAGAGAAGCCTGTTTGTCTTCAGCAGCTCGTTGTGTCTCTGCACAGCGATGCGGTGGCCCTCATGTTAACTTTACCCATCATTGATACAGCAGCTTTACTGACAGCTTCAACTTACGATTTAGTCTTTTTGTGTTCTGTCAACATGGTTTGGACGCTGCGCCCCCTGTCTGTTCACTCTGTCACAGCACTGCAGCGCCGTGCTGGCTGTCATTGGTCCAAAGTCAGCGTCTCTGGGCTGAAAGAATCACTTAAAGAATCACTTAATACGAATCTGATTGGACGCTGATGCCGCTGAGTTTGGGCTGTAAAACATAAGCACATTTCAATATATCCTGGGTTTTTCTTGTGACTATTTGGTGCTGTTGCTGCTCTAGCTCCCACCAAATTGAAGACGATCTATTTTAAGGTTTTTTACAATTATTTTATCATATTTATTGTAAAGGACAGGGAGGGCTGAGCCCTCTTAGCCCATTGATACCAGCCATCCCTGCATACAGATAAAGCCAAAGTGTATCAATCTTCTCATCTAATCCTCTTCAAAACAGAAGGGG
This sequence comes from Gadopsis marmoratus, assembly GCA_036023855.1. NCBI lineage: Eukaryota > Metazoa > Chordata > Actinopteri > Centrarchiformes > Percichthyidae > Gadopsis > Gadopsis marmoratus. Next base: position 12,445 of record JAVQJF010050935.1, on the reverse strand, counting down.
ATTAGCCTAGGCCTATTTCCCAAAATGTGGAACCGTTTCACCAAAGAGTGATTTCACCTCAAAACATTTCAAACTATTTGATTTATCCTCCTGAGAACCGAGGAAAAAAGTATCTTCCATTTTAACTTTTTTTGTCTCAGCATGAAAACAATGTTCCCCTCATTCCACCCAAACCCATGAGATATCATTGGAAATGCCAAGATGTCCTCTATAAAAGACACCAGGACTTAGTAGGGCAGCTCAAATGAGTCAAAATATATAGACCAAGAACTAATGTCCACTACAGAGGACATAAATGAATAGGCTGGGTCTCAGGAGGATATATATCTTTTATTTAGATAACTGGGGCCCAGAGAGGACATATTATGACATTTCTGCTTCATGAATGACTTCAACAATTAATCGATTATCCAAATTGTTGCCAGTTAATTTACTGTTCAGCGACTAATCAGTGCTGCTTCTGGCAAAACAATGTTTTTCTTTAATCCTGGCTCTTGTTTTTTGTAGTTTTGATCATCACCATTTGATGCTTTTACACACTAGTTTCATTGCTGCTATGTGGAAACATGGCAACAGCACTAAATACAGCTTTACAAAAACAATAAAGAAAGTGAGACATCTTGAGAGGGCAGGGAGTGAAGACAGTAAAACGTTGTTTTCTACTTAAATTCAGTGTATTCAGTCGTTTCATAACAGGTCAACTTAATTTTTGCAGACATAAGGTAAACAAAACAAAACAGGCATTAAATCAGAAGTTTAGTCCGCTGTTTTACTGACGACAAAGTTAAAGCCCTGTTCCTCTCTGTACACCTCAGTCATTATCTCCTCTCTACTAAAAACCTGTTTCACTTCATCCTCTCTAGAGAACTCGGCTTATACGCTTCAGTTGTGCTGCAACCATTGTCCTGGCTGCCCTGCTGCCTATGGGCTTTGTAGTCTTTTGACAGATGCCATGATGGTTTGTAGGCCGCCATATTGTAGTCTTTGTTGCACCCATAGAGAGGTCATGTCTCTGCCCTCGATGACACTGCCTCTCATGATCAGAAACATTTTGTACATCTTACTCCATTATGCTCCTGTTTAACACATTATCTAAATAAATTATTATACAGTGAAAGAGTCTACTGCACTATACAGTATGTGTGTGTAGCTACAGCAAGTGCAAAGTTCAAACAGGGAATGGGGGGGCTACTCAGCAGGGCACTTTGCAACATAAAGTTCTATAACTTTAACCTGCACTGAGGTTGTTACATCCAAATCAGTGATGTGGTTAATCGGTAGTGTGAATCAACTGACTGACAGTTTCTAAAAGGACAGACAAACAAAATGTTGCAACAGTGAGAGTGATGGCTGAACACACACACTTTAGATCAAACTTGCCGTCACACCTTCATACACACCTTGAGCTTTCCTCCGTCCTCAATAAATAACACGTGTGTGTGTGTGTCTTACGTGGCGAACAGTTTGAGCTTGGACACGATGTTGTGGTGTCTCATACACACCTTGGTGCAAAATAAAATGCCTGCTGATCACATGATAGGTATTTAAGAGGATGGGTAAATACATTAATTGACTAAACATGTACAGAATTCATTAATTCAGCACTCACTTCAGCTGTAGGCCTACATAACACGGTCTACAGAAACTGTTTCACACTGTATTGAAAAAGAGTGAACCTGAAGCAACGTCTTACTCATGAACAACTCCATTTGGTGTGTGTGTGTGTGTGTGTGTGTGTGTGTCAAACTGTCACAGACAGCAAAGGTCAGAAGAAGTGTGCCCGTTAATGACGCCAAAACACGGCAGAGACTCTCATCACAGTTTTTTTCTTAAATGCCATTTTGGTGCAAACATTTACCTGCCAGCCAGTTAGCCTTCTTAGGCTTAGGCTTATTCATCCCACCTAGTGGAAAAGTCAGGCCAAGCCGCTGATGTAAAGGGCATTTGTTTGGTTGCTCAAATACGTCACCAATTTAGGGCGTGTTCTTCACATCATGGTCTATATAGTTCTGTGATCTCTGCCACTGAATACAAAACATCACTACAGCCACCTGTTACACACAACAAATTAACTCAAAGAGCTTTCATCTGGAAAAAACATGCAGGCCGAGGAATACAATCGCAGAGGTAATAATAGGCTCCATTTTACTATATTGACTCGTGTTGTCTGTGTTGTTGTATTTCACTGCGAATAATGATAAGAAAGCAATAGCCAAAATAAGAGATGAATGATGCGTTTGAATAGGAATATCAGTTACAGTGTCTGTTACTGGTCAGGTAAGGAGCTGGTGGACTACATCACACAGTACCTGGGCTCCATCAGGGAGAGGAGGGTGATTCCAGATGTGAAGCCAGGTTACATGAAGGAGCTCCTCCCTGACACCGCGCCTGCAGAGCCGGAGGACTGGGAGAGTATCTTCAACGACATCGAGAAAGTCATCATGCCAGGAGTACGTTTCTACCGTCATCCATCATTGTATCAGTAATTTGAAACTATGGCAAGGAAGCAAGTATTTTCTCACCTTCTTCCCCAGGTGGTTCACTGGCAGAGCCCTCACATGCATGCCTACTACCCCAGTCTGACTTCATGGCCCTCTATGCTCGGGGACATGCTGGCCGATGCCATCAACTGTGTTGGATTCACCTGGGTAAGGGGACAACCTGCACTTTTTCTTTCTCCACTACACTCCACTACACTACCTAAAAACTAAATAAAAACATCACAACAATGAAGTCATACCAATCCAAATAAATTATTATTATAATTATATTATTATTATATTGTCCATGCTGGTTTTAAACAGGCCTCCAGCCCAGCATGTACAGAATTGGAAATGAATGTGATGGACTGGTTGTGTAAAGCACTGGGGCTCCCCTCCTTCTTCCTGCATCACCATCCTGACAGCAGAGGTGGAGGCATACTGCAGGTTTGTGACACCATGATCTGTTCATTTTAATCCCAAAACCTTTATAGAGTAGTCTCTGCGGTAACAGGGAGCTTATTATCGCTCTCTTCTACCTGACTCTCCGGTTAGAGCACCGTCAGTGAGAGTACACTGGTCGCTCTGCTGGCAGCCAGGAAAGACAAACTTTTGCAGCTGCGGACTGAGCTGGACCAGGACGTGGACGACTCGGTCCTAAATTCAAGACTGGTGGCCTACGCTTCAGACCAGGTCAGTGTAACTACCTCTTTAACAATAACATCCTATCAATCAGATGAAGGAAACTGAAACTGATTTGATGTGTGGCTGCATTTATAGGCTCATTCATCAGTTGAGAAGGCAGGTCTGATCTCTCTGGTGAAAATCAGGTTTCTGCCCACTGATGAGCAGTTGTCTCTGAGAGGAGACACTTTGAAACAAGCAATACAAGAAGACAGGAGGAGGGGACTAGTCCCTTTCATGGTAGGTATTTGACACTGAAGGAAGGATGGGTGGGTATTGTTGGAGTAAAGGGATGTTTATGTGGAGGATTTAAGAATGTTTTTCTGTGTTTTGGCTGACATCACATACAGCTATTTCAAAATTTTAATTGGAAGCAAGAAATAAGTGTTTTAGTCTCTACCTTGTTGGTGCATTTGAGGAAAGTCCAACATCTGAGATTTGAAAGTCAGCTGTCAAAGGGCAAAGCTCCAAAGCAAGAGATTATGAAATGCATATCCTTTTCTTGACATCCATGCTAGCTTGTTGCTTTCCAAACAACCTAACATCTGCAATGCTACTCAGTATTTCTTAAATGTGCTACCATGCGGTAACTTTCTATTGTTTTTGCCTAATTCTTTATTGGAATATACTATCAAATACAATTTTGAGGTGCTTTACTTTAGTATTTCCACTTAATGTTACCTTGTACTTCTACTCTAATACATTTATCTGACCGATATAATTACTAGTTACTTTACAAAATAAGATATTACAAACAAATCAGTAAACCAGTGGTTTCCAACCTTTTTGACTTATTCCTTAGAGAAAAGCAGTGTCTAGTTGTGACTCCTTGTTACATTTCAAAGAGACATTTCCCCTCTAAACATCTCAGATGATTTCATTAAAATCAGTATTTTAGGCTCAGCAAGGGTACTTTGTCTAATATTCTACAAAAACAGCCAAAATTAGAGGAAAGTCTGAAAAAGTAATACAAATGTGTGTATCAGAACTTTGTATTTTCCTCTTTTCAGCTGTGTGCAACTTTGGGAACTACAGGAGTGTGTGCCTTTGACAATCTATCTGAACTGGGACCAGTCTGTACGTCTTCAAATTCACTCCCAATAATGTCTGCATTGACACCGCATGCAGTCAAACATTGTGTTGTTCCTTTACAACTTTTTTGTTTTGTGCAGGTGCAGAAGAGGGACTGTGGCTCCATGTTGATGCTGCGTACGCCGGCTCAGCGTACTTCTGTCCTGAGCTCCGCTGGTCCCTGGTGGGAATTGAATTTGCTAACTCTTTTGTCTTCAACCCTTCCAAGTGGATGATGGTCCATTTTGATTGCACAGCTTTCTGGTGAGTAAGAACACTGAACCTTATCTCACCCCTACAGAAATAAACATTATCCATGAAAGTAGCTCTGAAGTTAAAAACCAATAAATCCAAAGTTAAGTTGAAGGGTGCTTGTTGGTTGGTAATATGGTAATATAAACCTTGTTTTCTCAGGGTAAAAGATAAATATAAGCTCCAACAGACATTCACTGTTGATCCTGTTTACCTCAGACACGAAAACTCACAGGCAGCCACAGACTTTATGGTATGATACTCTCACGTCGTCACCAATTTAAAGATTCAGTTATCATAGTGAGTCATTTACACACATCTTTTTTCTGTTGTTCAGCATTGGCAAATTCCTCTCAGCCGACGTTTTCGTTCTCTCAAACTCTGGTTTGTTTTGCGCTCCTTTGGACTGAAAAACCTCCAGGCTCATATCAGACATGTAAGTGGCATTCCGGTCTCTAAATATGAAATATTATCAGATGAGGGATCTTTTGTTTTGTTTTCAAGTTTTCAGAATTGACATGTATATTTTGTCTGTCTTTTTTAGGGGATTGAGATGGCAAAGCTCTTGGAGTCTCACATAAGGAGTGACGCAAATTTCGAGGTTCCGGCTGAGAGGCACCTTGGCCTGGTGGTCTTCTGTCTGAAAGTATGTGGCACAATTTGTCAATAAACTACAAAACTGTTAAATAGAGTTTGATCTTTGTTAAGCAACATGTCTTTCACTGGCTAATCATTGAGGTGTACACACTTCCCAGTTACACCTCATTCAAAAGGTCAGTTATCAGTGATCATCAAAAAAGAGCTGAAACCTTGAATTGATGTTGCTGACAATGCAAAGATTATGAATGTTTTATGCCATTTTCCTATTCTAGGGCGGAAATGCGTTGACCCAAGAGCTGTTGAGGAGACTGACCCGGTTGGGCACCATGTACCTCATCCCTGCTGACATTCACACAAAACGCATCATCCGATTTACGGTGACCTCACAGTTCACGATCGCAGATGACATCCTCAAAGACTGGAACGTCATCTCCAAAACCGCTGCCACTCTCCTGGCTGAGACGGAGGCTCTGAATAATGCAGACCAACCAACATCAGGGAAAGATGAGGCAATAGGAGTTGAAAAAAAACTTGACTCAGACACCAGGTCTGAAGAGAGCGAGGATGCTGTCTCCAGGCTGAACAAGGCTGAAGTGGAGCTATGGATTGACAAGGCTTGGACGCGATCTAGGAGACCAATGCGCTCTCTTAGCTGCAACAGCGAGCCTCTGCCTTACACGTACATTGGGCCGCTGTCTGGCTCCGACTTTGAATCAAGGCCTAGCCTTAAAGGTGCTGCAGGTGGCCTCCCAGCCCCATCAACCACAGGATCCGGCCCTGTGTTCAAGATCACAGAGATGCCTTCAAATCTTCTGGGTAAACAGGTTCTGAAAAAGCTGACAAAGTTCTACAGCGTGCCCAGTTTCTGCAACCAGTGGGTACAGTGTGGCCGGCACCAGCTGTGCTGCCCTGTGAAGGTTTCACAGGCAGCTCAAAAACACTTGTCCTCCACCTGCAGAAGAATTAACTGTATGTCTGCTTCTCCTGTAGCCAACACAGCTCCCTCTCCTACTCCACTGGAGACTGCCACTGCACCTAAACTCCTGTAATGATCCTGAAAGCAGTGTGCAGTAGCTCATACATACACTGTAATTCAGCCATTCAAAATTAGGCAATTTACTACTGTACCAGCTGTGTTGGCGCTGAGCCAGCGCAGTCAGCTCTTGGCAAATCAAAGATCACTATCTAACTGCGTCAATGATTTGGGATTGCTTTGCTCATTTATAATCATGTTTATAAAATATTTTTATTAAAAAGTATTTCAAAGAAAATGATATCCCTTGAAATATTTCGGAACACAACATTCCCCACAGAGGGTAAAGTAGATCATGGAATGTACTGTATATAAATGCTTAATGTGATGGTGATTTAGCGTTATTTGGCATTCTGTATCACCTAAAACCTAAAAATCAAATGTATTATTTGAGGTCGACAATCCAATAATAAACACGGAACTCATTCAGAGCCTGATTCTTCCCTCTGCGATGGAGTTGAATATCTCCTGAGTCATGGGTACGTAGCCCTTATTGTCCTCCAGGTAGAACAAAGCGTCCATCACGACGGCAGGGTTGAAGCCCTCTTCCGCCAGCTTCATCTTCATTTGCTTAAACGTCCCAGTTACTATCAGTGAATCCTACCAGAGAAAAATAAATGTTTGCATAAGAGCTGCAAGACACTTTCAGTGAAATTCCTTATTTTTCTTTTTAGATGTTATAATCTTGGATGTAAATTCAGCAGGACTTTGTTTACCTGTATACGAATGAAGCGTGGTCTTGCATAGCTGGGGAGGAAGTATTTGACATGCTGATATGCAGCTTTGCAGTCAAAGTCCATGTTTTCTTTCAGCTTCAGCGCTGCCATTCCAATTCTTCCCTCGTGTTCTAATAAGCCACAGTTAAAGTAAAGTAAAAGGTTATTACAGGACGTGAGTATAAACGGCTGTTTATGTGTTTCCTACTATGACAAAGGATTTGAGCACTTGTTCCAAAGACATGCTTTCATTTTTAATATTTCTAACTTCATTTGCAGGATTACACGGTATATGATTACAATGATTAATGAATAATGGGGATGTGAAAGTCCAAGAGGTCTTACTAAACCTTTATAAACTCCAAACACAGAGATATAAATGAAAGGCTTTTACTTAGTTATTTCATATTTTGGAGATACACATTTCCACCAACAGAAGATCTTTCTAATGTATGTAATGTAATGTAATTATTACCTGGCACCTTCACACCATAGACATTAGCCTCCTCAATGCAGTCCACCATGAGCAAATGATCAGCCACCTCTGTGGTTGCCACATTTTCTCCTTTCCACCTGCATTAGATGACAACACAAAGACAGTACGTGCATAACTTAGCTGCAATGTTTTCATCTAGCACTGGGACTACAGACAATTAAATATTGAAAGCAATTATAGCAGTCAAATGTAATGTTTCCAGTGATGAAATTCGTGTTATTTCCAACTACCTCAGCTGATAAACCTTTAAGGGATTCTGGATTAAGTTCAGCTACAAGGTCAACCACAGATCAAATTTTTCTGCCTCTGACATTGTTATCTAACCAACAGTAAAACTATTTCCAGATGTGGTCTCCTTGTCTCCATGAATTGTCAAATTTGTTTAATCCACAGACCTGAAAGTGTCTCCAATGCGGTCTTGAAAGAATACAAATCCCTCATTGTCTATCTTTAAAAGGTCGCCACTGTTGAAGTAAAAGTCTCCCTTCACAAACACGTCTCTCAGCTTCTTCTTCTCCGTCTGCTGCTTGTTCTTTGCATAGCCGCTGAAAGGTGACCTTTCTCCGATCTTTGCCACCAACAAACCGGTCTCTCCTATGGGTGAAAGCAACAAGCACACGCATACAGATGAGCGATATATAGATAAGAGCCAAAAGGTAAAGAGAGAGGTACATTTTTGGAAGCTATTGGCTCACCTCTGGGGACTTCAATACAAAATCCTCTCGAGTCTTTGACGGGCTCCTCCTTCTCTGTGTCGTACCTTATGAGAGCGTACGGACATCCCATCTAAAAATCAATAAGATTAAAACATATGGAACAGAAAAAAGTTATCAGTCATATAAAGAATCTTGTTTTGCATATTTAAATTCATACATGTGTATTTATATTGTAATGGTGCAATTAGCACCTGTAGAAGTTGAATAAAAAAATGTTAATCCCATGATGTTTAACGTTACCTTAACAAAATACTGACACATGCATAAGGGACAAATAAACAGCATTTATCCCCCACTCTTACTTTGTGGAGAAAATGCTCTTTGCCAATAGCTCCAACTTTGCCAATGTAGTTGACAAAGCCAACATTTCCTTCCGTCGCGCCGTAGCATTCGCAGATCTGAATGTCTCCAAATCGCTGCAGGAAATCAGCCCAGGTGTCGGTCCTTATCCCGTTGCCAAAAGCCAATCGGACTTTATGATCTCTGTCATTGTCTCTCTACAGGGGAATGTGAGATTAGGATAATAAACATTATCTTCACCTTAGGTCCTGACAACAAGGAATGCGCCTGACTCCTGCAGGTGTTAGCTGCCCAAAAACTATTTAAGCCACTAATAGATTTGCCAACATATTGGTAGAAATAATGCTAAAACAACGTGATCATATGTGATACCATCCTGAGGTCTACCTTTGGTGTGTTGCAGAGGTAGCGCATGATTTCTCCGATGTACTGAATAACAGTCACATTGTACTTTCTACAGTCATTCCAGAAGTGGGAAGCAGAGAATTTGCTCCTTAAAACAACAGTGATGCCTAGAAATGAAGAGGCACAGATTTCAGCAAAATACAACGTCACGCTGAGAGCTCAGTGAGTGTTGTAAACATGTGACCTTTAGGACTTTGAAATACAAAGAGTGGAAATCAGAGCCAAACGGCCTGTTGTTTGAGGTCATATACCTGATGGTTTAACCTTTAGTAAACTCAACAGACTGCAGCCTGGAAGTCATGTTATGTAGTCTAATGATGGAATTACCTTTTTCTATGGCTCCGCAAAGTCCCATCATGAAGCCAGAACTGTGGTAAAGAGGCAGGTATACGTAGATGATATCATCTGAGCGTACGCCGACAACAGACTGAAGAAAAGCCGATAGCCATAACCTCTCATGGTTAATTATAGCGGCCTTGGGAAGCCCTAAAAGATAACGTTGCCATTAGAAGCAGATGCAGCTTACTTACATTGCTTAAGGTCAACACACTTAAAACGCAGATTAGAAGTGACGGTCAGATTACCTGTGGTTCCTGAGGTGTAGATGTACAGCGCGGGACTCTTAATGTTGACGTTGGCCCTCAGCTGAGGTGACAGAGGCTGGTCTGAGGCCAGCCGAATTTTATCAGAGAGGCTTTCGATGCCCGCCACATCACAGTCCTCGCTGAGGACGAACACGCGGACACCCTGCTGGATCAAGGTGGGCAACACCTCCTCCACGGCCCCTCGCAAGTCTGAGAAGGACAAGCAACAGAGAGCATCATGGAGGTCAACGCAGTGACAAAAGGAGAATCGTGGGAACGGAGCCACTTCAGACCACACAGCCAGCTTCTCCAAAAGTTTAACACCAACTAAATTAATGTCAGAATACTTCATTGGTGTGTTGACGCAGTATATTGATGTAAGTATATTGCAGGTATCAGTGTTTATGTCAGCCGAGCAGTGGCAACAAATTGCAATTTTGACACCACTGATAATAAAAAGAAAAGGACAATTTAATTCCTTCAACAGACTCCTGGAAGTTGAACATGTGTTAACGAACTCGTGAGAATACACACGTATTAGTGACTTGACAACAACCCCACTGTCACCTTGCAACCTTGCAGTCCTGCAACACCGAACATCTCACATTCATTCCACAACAGAGGAGCATCGTTGTCTTGTTGTCCCCCCCCCCGCAGCTTACCAGCTCCGGCCACCAGGACCTTGGCTTCGCAGCAGGAGAAGCAGTGCAGCAGAGACTTGGCTCGGATGTTGCAGTTCAGCAGAGACGCTGTGCATCCCAGCTTGGCCAGCGCGAGCCAGACCCACACGAAGCGCGGCTCGTTGCCTAGGAACACGGCCGCCGTGTCGCCCTCCCGCAGGCGGCCGTGCGCGGACAGAGCCCGGGCCACCCGGTTGCTTTCCTTGTCGGCTTGGCTGTAGGTGAAGGCGCAGTCCTCGAAGAGAACGAACGTCTTGTGCGGCTGCCTCGCCACGTTGTCCAGGAAACAGTCCAGGACGCTGTAGTACGGCTTCCGCCTCTGGAACCTGCTCAGTCGCACGGCGACGTTCAACACGGTGATCGCGTAACTTACGTCTTTCAGAACATACGGATTTCTCCAGTAAAGCAACAGCGGCAAGATTGCCAGAGCTGCGAGGGCGGTGTATAGAACAGACGCAAACATCGCGCTCGGTCCTGCAGCTGGAAGTGACAGGAAGGAGGCTGCAACAACAGCTGCCTGCTCACTTCACGCCTCTTGAACTCTGAGCTCGTCCTCCTCTGGCATTTTTACGCTTTGAGCTGTTACATCTTGTCAGAACAGGCGCTTCCCTGCTGACTGCGGCGAAAACCAGTCCTGGTGGTTCAATCGCTGCCGGTAATTAGACATTCTCTGCACAGTTTCGTCTGACTCACTCACGAGTTCATTAACAACTTTGATTTGTCCCAATCATACATTTAGTCCGCTGATCAAGAGAAGATAGCGCACGTTGAAATGTTTTTTTTTTCCAAATGCACAACTCTTATTCACAGGAAGTCTGGGGGGTTGTAATGAATTCAAATGGCCATACAAGCCACAGGCTTGTTGTGCAATCATTGCAACACATGTCGTATCTCTACTTGTTAATTAATGACTTGATCCTGAACAAGGGCTCCAAAAAGCATTCAGCCTAAGGCATGTAATGAGAAAACTAACAACATTACACTTTTAGAAACATCAGCATGACCTGCAGCCTATAAAAACATTCCTCTGCACTGTTTAGTCAAGGTTGTTGACCTTTGTGGTTTATAAAAGACCAACGATTAACTTCTTTAATCTAAAGTTCAGAGGAGACAAACTGAGCTGACTGCAGAGCTGACTGCAGAGCTGCAAATGAAGAATATAAGCACATAAAAAATAAACTTAAAAGTCAATGTAGCTTAATCCGGGGCTACAGAGAACGCTTCTTTAAAGTATAACAGTGTGCCTTCACATTTTCTGTTTGTCATATGTGTTAACGTATCTATGTACAAATTGAAGTCAACCAAAATAATATTGAATCTTGGGAAAGACTTAGAAAACTTTGCTTTATGCATGTTTTATTTACCAACTAGGAGCATGAGATTTGCCATGTACCTCAAAGGCTCATCATCAGATTGGAATTGAGGAATAACGTCTTTAGTTGTGATTGTTGTTACAAACACATTTCACTAGGTCTTTCCAAAACACAGATGAGGAGGGGCTGTGGTAAAATAAATGCTGTAATAAAAGCGGTTTCTGGCTCAGCCTTACAGAAGGCGGATTTAATATCAATGTCAATAAATGTGGACATTACTATATTCATTCATTCATTCATTATCCATACTGCTTATCCCGAACAGTCGGGGGGGGGGGCTGGAGCCTATCCCAGCTAACATTGGGCAAGAGGCAGGAAACACCCTGGACTGGTCACCAGTCAATCACAGGGCAGACAAACAGACATTTAGGGGACACTCACACCCCATCCATACACCAATGTCTTGCCCAGGGACACTTCGACATGCGGACAGCAGGAGCTGGGATCGAACCACCAACCCTGGGGTTAATGGACGACCGCACTACCCCCTCAGCCACAGCCGCCCCATGTAACATTACTATATTACATGGGTAAATGGTAGACCTTAAAATACATTTTTCCGACCTTGTTCAAAATACTGATTTGAAAAGGACAAAAACACGCTCTATGCCAATCGAATTGTGAATTCCCAAAAAGGTTTCTCTCTGGGTGAAATCTTATTCTGGTTCTGAAGTTATTTCCTTATCTGTAAATTTTAAACATGTCAATTTTATCCCACCAACTTTTAAACAGGGTTTTTGAACATTTACACTTTGATAGCCTAAGTGACATTTCATTAGCTCAGTTTTACCTGTAGGACTAGCCCTTATTAATAATGTAGCCGGGTGGTAAATTTATTCAGATGTAATTCTCCACTTAGGTTTAGTATAGTTCTGAAAGTTTGTTTAAATGTTAATACATGTGTTCTTTCTTGTTTTGTTTTTGGTGTAATATTGTTTAAGCATCTCAGACTTCAAATGGTTTTAATGGCAATATTTTTAATTCTTTAGCAAGCGATGAAAGACTGAATGTTCCAAATACCCAACTATGATACACACAGGATTTAAAGACAAACA
>JAVQJF010050919.1:0-10990 GCA_036023855.1 Gadopsis marmoratus | reverse complement strand
TTTAATCAATGTTCCTTTTGTGCAACAGGTTTCATGAATATGTTGGGCGCTTTTATGGGTATGTATCCAAGATGGTTCGTACAAAGTCTTGAATGTTTGGAATATGCTTGAATTTAAATATACTAAAATGCTGTTTCATAATCTACATAATCTCTTATGTAAACCAAAAATCTTTCATTATTTAAAAGAATCGAAGAAAAGAATCTTGTCATGTTTGTTTGTTGTCTCCTGTCATTTATAGTAACAAATTAGATGTGATGATAAAGGCTTCCAGAGTCTAGACATTCTAAGTTTAGGTACCTTGAAAGTGCTTGAATTGTACTCTCAAAAAGCTGCAGGAACCCTGTATAAGAAATCTGCCTGTACTTATTAGCTATTGTATCTGAAATTTAAAAATGTAAATTCTCTGTTGTCACTACTGGCACTGATCTCACATGATCTTTCTCCTGGCGTGTGTTACACAGGACTGGTGCTGGTCTCCATATCAGGTTACCTGATTGAGGTCACGCTGTCGTGGGCCTTGGTGTTCTCCCTCATCACATCAGTAAATGCCACAGGCCTTGGGATTTTCCTCATCTTTGGAGCTGCTCATCGTGTCGACCTGGAAGATTACAGGCAGGTTATTGTGATTTGACCCAGTCCTTTTGTTGCAAATACAAGTCTGTATCTGATTTGTGAGACTGAACATTACGTTTAAATCTCCAATTCATAGTCTGCCGCAGTTTGTCTGTATTAGAGTCATTTTGTTTGAGTTGTTATTAACTGAAACTGGTTGCAGAAAAACTGTAAACGCAGCACAGCGTATATGGAAATAACCGCAGTATAAATTCGTGTTTTCATTGTCATTGTTTTGACAAGGGATTCGCAATTTGTCTGCTGATAAAATTATGTGGAAATACTGCACATTTCCTTTCTTGAAAAAGGAAGGAGCATGATTTGAGGCAAGTTTTTATTCTGTCACTCAGGATACCACTGTCTGCTAACTGTGAAGGTATTGTACAAATGTGTATATGACTGTGTAAATGTCAAATGTAGAAAATGTGATTTCTACACAGACATGTTTACATTAATCATGACTATAAGCGAAAAGAAAGGTAGGTGCTGGTTACACTTACAAGCTATCTATATATCTATATAATATACTGTATAATAACTATCAGGTCAAGGTGAGATGAGGTGAATGATGTCTGTTTGTCAGAGTTGTTGACATGAGAGTGGACCAAAACCAATGATGCTTGACTCCAAAGTGCTTCATCCCCTGCCTGTGGCGCTCAGCCCCAAACACATACTGTATATATAAATCACAATTGTATACTGAAAAAGCTGGGTGTTGTAGTGTTTAGCACACATTTCTCAAACAGGAGTAAATAGTACATTTGTTTCGAGTATTTTCAGCTGCAGATACGGTGCTCTAGTGAGAATTTATGGCAGGCAACAGTGCATGCATGACTGGGAATAAAACTACAGCGTTCATGTTGATTGTGATGAAGAAACATGTCACCCACCCACTGAAAGCTGTCCTCTCGAGCTGTTTGCTTAAAAGGACTTCACCAAAAATTAAAAAAATAATCTTTGTTATATATTTCTTTTTTTTTTTGTGGTATTTGTTGCACAGTTTGGTGTTGCAGAGTTTGTGAAAAATCCAAATGTTAATAAATTACCTTGTTTGATATCCAATAAGAGTCTTTTTGACTGAAAATTGTTGTTTTTTATGTGTGTGTGTTTTATATGATGAACTTGATCGTATGATCCACCAAACTGCCATAAATCTTTCTTAATATTTCTATATTAATTTCATCAATATGTCATATGTTGGCTGCATCCAATCAAAAAAGTAAGCCACCAAATACACATTTAAAAAATGTCTTATTCTAACTTATAATTCATAATTTATTTGTTGATATAAATGTTGATCAGACATTTAGTGGAGTTAAAAGTACAGTATTTGTCTCTGAACAAAGAACTGTACCTAAGTACAGTACTCATGAGTAAATGTACTTCGTTACGTTGTGAGACGACAGTAAACGGCCAGCAGGGGGCTGGAGGCTCCGGTGCTTCAGCACCGCGGTCAGCGCACGCAGCGTCATGACGTTTGTTGCCTTCGGCCTATGAGGAGCGAGGCACGCAAATCAGGACGGGGAGGCTTTTGATGTAGAGAAATGTCCCAATATAATAACGCGACAGAAGAACAAAACGAGGGGTAAATAGTCCGGTAGGTTTTATTTAACCTGACGGTGACGGTGGACGTCGTCATCAGCGGGCCCGTCCGCCTGCCTCCGCCGATGCCCGCACACTGTGGACGGTGTTGTTCGGCCCGCTTTGCCTCCATCAGCCATCTCTTTGAATCGCAGAACGCACGGAGGGGTCCACCGAGGAGACCTGCAGGTGCTCTGGATGCTGCGGACCGGAGGCCCGCTGTTCTGCGCGGACCGTTACTGATGAGAGGAGCGCCAGTAGGTGGTTACCAACAAGGACAAGAAGAAGAAGCTTATTGTCTGATGACGCCCGTGTAAAATGTACTATTATTTTTTGTTGAGAGTCTTGCGTGTAGAGGCGTCGCCAGAATTTTGGGGCCCCATGAAAGAAAACCTACTGTACTATATCGCATCCTGCTCCTCTGTACTAAGTTGTGCAGATTCTCGTTTCCACCTTCGTCCTTTGCCAATATTAACAGTGTTGTTGGCCTGTGTCGTGAGATGTATGACGCTTTATCATGGACAGACGCTAATATTCTCAAGCACTGGCACCAGGAGCCACCAAGCCCCTAAATTTGGGGGCCAATATACATTTTTGGTGGCCCAAATGTAAAGTACAGAACTGAACAACACAGAAAAGGCATTTTTACACAACGTAACACAGCCTTCCTTAACTGTGACACTTTAATAAATGAAAATACATCAACAGGATGAAAATATATTTTTATAATAGTGTATCTAAATTGAAAAGTCAAAGTTCTTTGTGAACATATGGTACTTATATTCTCACAGTCTCTTAGTGCGGAGTCGAGATGTTTGTGGAACTGCAACGTTTTTTTTTATTATAAACGAATTCTTTTCTAAACATTTAGGGGGCCTACCAAGCTGGGGCCTCCACATGGGTTGCCGCTCCTCGTGTTCACGGCGGACCTTGATTTATTAGCCATACAATTAAGGCACGCGGTGAATGCCAAGAGAGGAATCATCACACTCCCCCACGTCCTGCATCAGTCATGAAGATGGAGAGATTTTAAGCATCTGCAGAGAGAGAGAGAGAAAGAGAGAACACCTGTTTGTCGTCTTACCACTCGGGATGTTGTTATGTTTTTCACATTTTGCAATGTTTCCCTGCAGATTACATGTCACACACATCAATACTTCTGCATTTACTCAGGGCCATGTGGATAGATTGTTGGGAGGAGCTCAGCCACTTTGTAAAACTAGAAATCACATTTTGGTACCAAAACATATTAAAGCGGCAACATATTTAAATCGTGTGGTCTATCAATAGTCAGAAGGATTTCATTCATCTATTTTCTGACTATTGATAGACCACACGAAAGTAGGAACTTTACAGGGTCCAAGGTGATGACTACAGCTGAAGCAATTCAATTAGCCAACTACTGCAGATGAACATCACCTGCTGCTGCTGATAGAGAGGAAACTAGTTAGCAAGCAGGGAGAGAAGTCAGAATAAATGTCTGAAAGTGCTAATAAACATCCAGCTTCTGTCACCGGTACTGACAGCCAACCAAACCTACTGACAAGAAAAGTGAAGATAAGAGGGAACGAATAAACGTCGACAATTTTAAGACTGTATGTGTGTGGAAACAAATATAGCAGCCTAATAAAATCAACGTTCATGGAATAAATGGAAAGATGTTTACAATTGCTGACAAAGATGATGTATTCATAGTGATGGAATGTAACCAAGTATATTTACTCAAGTACTGTACTTAAGTAGGCCTCCAGATTTCAGGTACTTGTACTTACCTTGAATGTTTCCATTTTATGCAACTTTATACTTCGACTCCACAACATCTGAGGCAAATATTGTACTTTTCACTGCACTACATTTGTCTGACAGCTTATGTTATGTCCTTCCTGTACAGTGAGAACCGTGTATCTCCAAATTTGGTTATTTTAAATGTTTCTGATAAACTGAAGGGTTAAATGTTCCTTTATGGGTTGAGGAAATTCTACTTAAACTAAATACATTTATACTTCTGGACATAGGAGTTGGAATCGAGGGTGTCGCACGCTGTACGCAGTGTAAATCCTTGTACGGTGAATGTTGTTATTTCTGATTAAATTGACTTGTTCATGTGCACAAAATCTTGATTCAGAGTCACAATAAACAAACTCCAGAGATAACAGATAAGTATATCTTTAATAATGAGCATGATCAAATCTAAGAATGTGACGGTGACCTCTGATACAATGGATATTTAATTCAGGGATGACTTAAAACGTTTTTTTTGTGCATACATTTTCTATAATCCAATACCAGTAATATAACTCTGATTGCTCCACAGTCATACTCCCTCTCTTTTCTTTCACTCTTGCATACACACACAATACAGCAAGCAATTAAAAAAAAAAAAAAAGTCACAAACATATACCATATAGGCTAGTCTCTGGGTTTTCATACACTTGACAATAAATCAGTTAAGTATAATGCTACAGTTAAACATTTTGAGGCGATCTCAGTTAGAAATGCCAGTACATTAAAGCTTACATTTTTCTGATGGTGTGGACAGGTTATAGCAATGAAAATCATGAGAATGCCGAGATTATAATTATGTTAAGAAACAACAAGAAACCAAAACAAAAAGTGACAGGCGTGGCTCGAGTTTTAAAAGCAGTACATGCTACATTTCCTCCAGAATTTCATAAACAGCTGTTGGATCAGCGTGGGGAGCAGAGGGATATAAAAGTCACCGTAACAGGGAAAGAAGACAGAAAGCAAATTTTGTTTTTGATAAAAACCTGAACTCATACAGTATATTTGTATTTCCATTCTTTAAATAAGAAAGAGAGGGACAACCTTTAAGAGCGTTTGATCTCTAGACGTCTTTTCACTGAATCTCTAGCAGAAAATCTTGAGGCAGTTCTGGAAAAGAAAAACATTACAATTTTCATTTATACTAGCGCTGAAAAGAAAAACAAATGTTAAGGCGCCACCCTGGAGAGACAAAATCCCACATTTTCTCCACTTTAATGCTAAATCTTAAATCAGCTGCCAGCCAGGTGACACATCATTCAAAATCTTTTTCTAACATTTACGCTTTCTAACGTCACAACCTTGCACGATTAAGTCTACGCATACAGAAACTTTCAGTGAACGCATTCCTCCACCAGAGTAAGACACCCCTCACACGAAGAAGAAGAAAAAAAAGGTGGGCATTATAGAAGTTCTTTTCTTCTAATATAAAATACAACTGGCCACACACAGATAGCAGACATTTGTCAATAAAGTGTTGTTCACTCGTTAAGATTAACCAATACAAGCACTTAACATTTCTCCAACACACAAACCACAAAGTGAACAGTCACTGAATATCAGCAGCATGTTGTCAAGAGATTTTCAAAAACAGACGTGCAGATATTTGTTACTTATATTTTGTTAAGAATGCAAGTTCCGGGGTAGCGATAGAGATTTATAAGGCTAAAAAAATACAAACAAAAAACAAGAAAATTTATATTAATTGAAGCGATTGGACTGGTGGAACTAGCTTCATCCCTGCACGCATCCTAAAAGACTGGGGGACCAGTGGGAGCAATGTGGGTCGAAAGTTTGACATTGGCCAAAGTCAACTAAATTAAATAGAAAAAAATATTAGTTTTCAATTTCTTTATGTCCTTGCTTTTTCTTTTTAAATCTAAATTTCCGTCGACTGTCGTCTTCGGTTTACTTCTGACGATCCTGAAAGAGATGGGGAATAAAAAATTAAAAGTAAAAATCAAGAAAATATTAGACAGGTTGTCACTTAAGTCACACTTATCATATTCAAGGACTTTATATAGCAGTAAATTACTAAAGTCGTATTTATCAAAAAGAGGCCCAGAGGACAAATGATTCACTATTATCATTAATCTGTAAGTGGAATTACATTGGGATCATTTAACCATATGATGTTATCGCTTTTGTCTAAATCAATGCTTCTGAGAACATTTTAATTATAGACAAACAAAATGAGAAAGAGGTTCTTTTACATATGTGGAGTTTTTTCTAATGTGATAAACAACAGTGGAACACAGTGAAATGCATTCAAGATCAATCCGATTACTTCATATATGTGATTTGTTATACAGTGACATATATCAACATCAGAAAAATACTCATATTAATATTCTCGTCTCAACCGGTCCTAACCCAGAGAGAGAGAGAATTAAGGGAACAGACTTTACCTGATCAATTCGGGATCGGCTCTGTATTGAAGCCGGCTCGTAGCTCTGTTAAAAAACATTCAAAGTCTTATTGAAAGAAAATCACTTAACACTACATTAAAAGGTTTCACCAGCAAACTTTCCAAATGAATAACCAATTAAAGAAAATGAAAACCAGCTTACAAATAAGGGACTGTTGAAATATCATTAGGCGGGGAGGGGGGCAGCCATTTTTATTTTTGCTGTAAAGCAGGGAAGGGTCTTTTATATTTTTCTTACCCTAAATGTATATTTTATTTCAACATTCAAGTAGATCAAATAGTTACATCAACCAAACGGCTTTCATGTGGGCACCGAGTCGTTAAACGGTGGTTTTCCCGTTCGGAGAAGACGGCAGTCCTATCATTATTTTCGTCATCAGTCAGACAAGAAGCTAAAGCAGCACCTTGGTACTGCACCTGGTTAACGAGCATCAGGTTTATGTAAGTGGTTTAAATATGAGTGACAGACAAGCAATTTAATATTCTGCAACATCAGATGGAAAACCACATCCATGCCCCTCGGCAGCCACGTTTGTCAGAAACGAATTTGACTTTTAATGTACAAATTAATGATCTATTACGATACTGAATGTTTTAAGTACATAATGTTTATATTCTGCGATTATTAGACCAATTCAATACTGTTAATTGATATTGGAATAGTAAAAGGGACATCTACAGAAAATATTAACACGTGGAGGGCCTTGCTATTTAAAAAAAAAAGTGAAGCATGTTTTCCCCTTCAGCCCAATAATTTTCATACAGCCCCTCAATAACTTTACTCCTCTAATTTAGTGTCATGCGTTAAGTCAGAAGGAAAAGACTACCTTTTTCACCACCTCCTCCTCCTCCTGCTTCTTCTCATAGTGGGAAAAGTCATCGAAGATGGAGGTGGTGTGTTTGTACTGGGCGATAATCTTGAGCACCTGCTTGGCCTTTTCCAGAGGAACCTCTTGAGTGTCACGTGAGTTGGTGACTGGCTTGTTGTCATTGTTCTCCAGGCGGATGTGGCGCAGCTGGCTATTTGGCACGTCCTTAACAAACAACCAGTTCACATCAAACTTTCCCTTCCACTTGTCCTGCGCCCAAACGCCAGCGCTGGTGCCGTAGTCCACAGGTGAGCGCATTTCGGCCACGCCGCAGAAATGGCCACTACCGTTGACACTGAACAACAAGTAGACGGGACCTTTAGCGTTCATAGCTCTGAAGGCTGAGTCCAAACGTTTGTTGCCGTGCTCCGTGCTGCACCAGATGGAGTACTTGATGGAGCGGTGGATGTCGTCCTCAGAGTAACTCTTGATGATGAACACACGGCCGTTTTTCAGGTTCCAGTCAAACTCCTTGGGGTTGTAGCTGTGGGCCGCTCTGAGCTTCTCCAGCACAGGGTGGGATTCTGATCCCGGCTCTGGAGGAACACCCCCGCATCCTCCACCTCCGTTACCAACACCGCCGCCATTAGAAGATCCGCTGCTGTCCAAGCTTCCACCACCGTAGCACAGGTTGCGGTTGCGTGGGGCTACCCAGCGGGTCTGAGGTGTTGGAGCGGAGTTGTGGTTCTGGTAAGACTGTGGATGAGGAGGGGGAGGACCCTGCATGGTCATCTGCTGCACAAGGGACTGGGCAGACTGTAGGGACTGTTGAAGGGGGGGTAGGAGACTGGGAGCATGGGAGTGAAGCTGGGGCTGGTGCTGTTGGTGGTGGTGGTGATGGTGGTGGTGGTGGGGCAAAGGAGGGGCCATCTTGGTAGCAGTCCCTTTATTATCCCATGTATCAATGTCCATGTTGTGTTTAATGGGGGGCGGAGGCATAGCCCCTCCAGCTATGGGTGTGCCAGGTTTGATCTTGGTCTTTTGTTGCTGCAGTTTGGCAGGTTTACTAGCAATAGCAGCCCATGATGTAGGTTTTGCAGGGGGCATTCCAATTGGTGTGCCGCCGTTGCCTGTGGCAACGGCTGCAGCTACACTGCCACCGCCCCCGATCACAGAACCTGCACTCTTCACACCAGAGCCACTTCCTGTCACATCCCCACCTATTTTTAGGCCCAGCATGCCCTGCTCTAGGCTGTTCATACCTGGAGCCTTGCTCAGGGTGTCACTATGGAAGCCAGTCTGGCCATCAGGGACTAAGGTGCCTCCTAGAGAGCTGGGTGGATAGCTGTAACTCCCCCCATAGGCCGAGCTCTGAGTCTGCTGGCCCTGAGAACCGCTGGTGCCCCATGCTGAGAAGGTCGGGTTCTCAGGGAAAAAGTTAAACCTGTGAGGATAGATGCTGCTGCTGAGTCCACCCGGCTGTCCGAACACTGTATCGTGCATGAAGTGATGGTCTCCATTGCTGAGGGGGGCATAGGGTGTCAGGTAGGGGATCGGTGGGTCACCTCCTGTAGACCACGGAGCCTCACTGAGAGAGTAAGGAAACCCAATGGAGGGGGCATAGTAGCTGGACATGTAAGGGTCTGTCATGGATTGATAGCTGTTATTCTACAAACAGAAACAGAATTAAGATCATTTGTTAGGGCAACCAGATGGAAAATTATTTTAGTGTCACAAAAGATAATTCCAAAGGTATTTCCTACCTGATTAGACTGGTTGGTGAGATAAGGCTCAAAGTCGTTGTCGTGGACTGTATCCTTCTGGTGGAGGGAGCCATTCTGCACTGAAACTGGAAAGGCTGCAATAAAATCAAACTGTTGTCAAAGTCGGATCATGCGATACGTCCAAACAACCTAACGTTGCCAAGCCTAAAATATCCACATTGCACAATTTGTACAATCACCTTGTCCAAAATGCAGCAACAATGATGCAAACACACACACACAAGAAGCTGCTCACTAAAAAACATGCCACTAAAATGTTTGTCGAATAACTTGTTCCTAACATGTTAACAGCTGGACTGAAACCATAGTGAGAATTAAATTAAAAAACAACCAAAAGAAAGTCCGTGATGTTTATGGTGCTGTACTCTGCCACAGAGTGGTGGGCTGCTGGATAAACTTAACCTTTAGCGGAGTTGACCTTTTGAAACGTGCAAGGTGTTTGCCACCGATAAACTGGTGCACGGTCACACAGCGTGTGATGACGCAAAGACATTATTTAATGTGGAGATTATTGGAGTTTCTCTGTCACCACACGCTGTTGCTACACAATGTGCTAAACAGGTGTCGTTTTGGATGCAGGAACATCTGGGGGTGGTGGTGGGGGGTTAGCTTTACCTTTGCTTGCATCTTGTCCTTTCGATGTCTTAGCGGTCACATGACGGGGAGGAATGCGTGTGAAAGAAACAAAGAGAGCTTGCATGGGTGTTCAGCGTTACTCAGAGCATCACACGTTATCCTAGCTGCACGCTGACAGGCTCAGGCGTCCCCGCCGCTACAGAGCTGGCTGACACACACACACACACACACACACACACACACACACAGTAAAAAATAGACAAAGAGAAAGAAACAGAAAGAACAAAAAAAAAAAAAAAAAGGAGGAGTGATGTGCCAACATTTGCCAGCCCAGATGCCCGCTGGAAGCTGAGGTCCGGGCCTTTGGTCACCAGCAGGGACCAGCTCTTTAGCTAACCTCCCCTCTCAGTTGTTGCTAACTAGCTGCCAATGGTGGCATCGTTTTCGGGGGGGGCGAACACACACATCGCTTCTCTGTAGAGATTTTAAATTTAAAAAAATACAGCCACAACACCTGAAGCTGAACGTGTCTCCTCGCTGCTTACCTGAGGGTCAATACTGGCGGCAGACATCATTCACCCGCCAGGTGCTGTGCTGAGGAGCCCTGACGAGACGTACAGCGGCGTGAAAAGCGGCACAAACTCCGCGGTGCGGAGAGGCTAATAGCCGGAGACGCTGCTCCCGCTGCGCCGCGGTACTTTGCTAGCAGTTAGTTAGCAGCAGCTGTTAGCCGGTTAGCCTCTCTGCTCGGCGCGGACAGTTTGCTCGTCGTGGCCCTGCTGGCACTCCGTGCTGTCCTGTCGACATTAATCCAGCGGGGCTTCAGTCCGCTCCGGCCGTTAAATTAAAATCCACCCAGCGTTGGTGGCCCTGCTTACTTGCCCCAATGGCAGCTTCATCCGGGTTCTTCCGAGCGGCGGAAATGACGTCGGTAACGGACGCGTCCACGGCTCCATAGCAGCAGCAGCAGCAGCTTGGTGCGCTCTCGTGTTTACAAAAAAAACAAAAAACATTATTTTCTCATAAATTAAGCGTTTGAAATGTATATAAGAACAAGCACGCGCCTGTAACACTGCGGCTTTTGCTTCCAAGAAAGACCAATTATAAGAAGTAGCCGTGGAAAACAGCATTTCCTCGTCTTAGAAATAAAGAAACGTGCGCAACACCCCATTACAAGCATTATTGTAGCCGTGGTTTATTTAACTTAATTATATCATACACTTACACACATTGGGATGGCCAATTGTTCTAACTAAAGTGACGCATAATTTATACATTTTACAAAACAGAATGAGCTGTCTTTCAAATCACACTTTTTTTTTTTTTTTTTGTGTTTTTTGTCTAGTGTTTTCTATTTCTCTTACACACACACACACACACACACACACACACACACACACACACACACACACACA
>JAVQJF010050918.1:0-28822 GCA_036023855.1 Gadopsis marmoratus | reverse complement strand
TAACTTTAGTCTTTTATGGTTATTAACCTCAACTGTAACAGGTGTTTCCTCCTAAAGGACAACGCATCCATCTCCGCAGGCACCCGTTTAATGATCAGCTGTCTGCGGGCCTGCAGGGGGGGAAAAGTTCCAAATCAAGCCACAGAACATAAGAGTGTAAATATGTAGATGGACGATTCTGTTTAAATAGCGGGAGATATTCTATATTAGTCTTGTTAATGTGTGGGAAGACTCCCCCCCCTCCCCTCACTCGCTGCACCTGCTTTATTCTATCCGTCTTATTCAACGCTTCTCTCCTGATTTTCTCCGGCTGTCACTCCCCGTCCGACGCAAACAAGGACCACTTCTTTATTTTTTTAATAAAAAAAAAAAGAATAATGACAAAAATAATGAAAATGATATTTATTTACTTATTTTGGACGGACATTTCAGATGAATCTCTGATTATGCTGGGGGGTTTGAAGTGTAAAATAAAGGCGATTAATTGAAAAGTGAAGATGTCCACGGTGATGCGTCTTGTTGTCTTTGTGCAGCTTCACACAGCAGAAGGGAAAACACTTCTAACTGAGCTTTGACGCAGCACTGATGCACCAACAGGCCTACAGATCATTCCAGCACTGACCGCCAGCAGTAAGACAGAGAATTTGTCAGGAATTGTCAGGTGTGGAGGAGACACAGACAATGTGACGCCACAGAGAACCACTGCACTGAACACACTTAAATACACAGGACACTAACAATGGGATGGACCACAGGTGAGCACAGGGGAACAGGTGAAAACACTCCAACAATCAGGGAAAACACACGAGGGAGGCAGAGACAGCGACACAAACTCAAACACAGGAGAACTAAGGCAAAAGAAAAAATCACACAACCCAGAAAGCACGAGACAGGCAGCAGAAGACACGAAACACAACAAGATGAAGCATTTTCACGTCAAACAAATGAACCTCAACGACATTTAATGCAATTTAGGCTTCAACAAATTCACAATTTCAGCTGAAATCATCATTAAGCTGTGCTTTTACTGGCCCTTCCTTAAATAAAATAATAATAAAATTAAATCTAGGGTAGCTTAATTTCAGGATTCTTAGCTAAATGAGACAATTTTGGGATTTTGAGCGATACACTGAAATTGACTTGATTTCATAGAAGATCCTTCTAACAGTGTCTGTGCACTGTGGCGTAAATAAATAAAATATAACATGGCATTTGGTTCTTTTGAGAATCTTTTTTCTTCAATAACTTTTCAATAAGTTTAATCTTATTAATCCTACATACAATTCATGATGTCCATCTGATAAAAACAGGAATTTCTTTAACAAAAACAAGAACTCGGTTGGAAAATTGCCACTTTTCTTTATTTAATGGATAAAATGAATGTGCTTTATGTAATTTTAATATAATTTGTGAAAGCCGTTTGTGCCCTCATGAAACAAACTTGTTCTGCTGCTGGATGATATTCGGATCACGACAAAGTCAGTGTTTGTGTGACCCTTCACATTTGCGTGCAAGGTGACTTCAGCTGATTGGGAATCATTTTAAACACAAACCCAACAGTGTCACCAAACTGTAATGGCTTTTACAGTCACCTGTGCGTCCAACTGGACCCTCGTCCTGTACATTGTATCTGTTATAATGAGCTAAAACATTTATACATTACAGATATTGAATGTTCTTCTATTTTCCAACCTCTTTGACAAGAGGGTGACCACAAAAAACTGCATTTGGAATCATCAGCAATAGAAAATATGTGTGCAAGCAGTCACTAAAGGTTGCGCACAGAAAGCTCTGCTGGCCGAAAGAAGCCAGTGATGAGTAAAGGCCGGTATATTTTAGGAAAAGGTAGCAGCTGCATAGCAGATTGTGCATCCTGTTGCAATGTTTTCCAAAGGCTTTTGAAGCTGGAACGATATGAACTAAATCTCTGAATATTCATGCACGCATTTGTTTATTCGTCTCATTACTGGAATTGAATTATTCAAAGTCCTTCAGCGTTTTGTAGGACGTTTCAGAGCGGAAGAGGTCATTTGGTGCAATACGACAAAATACAGTATTTACAGGTAAGCTATTAGACGGCTATTCTTTAAAAAAGGTCTCTGCATGTCGAAGCAAATATTACGCCTTTGAATACCAGAGATACCCGGAATTTATTTTCTCTTAAATTCATACTTTAAATGTCTCGTTTTACTTTGTCTGATTGTTGTTATGTACATTTGACCCATTCACTTCAACAGCACGTTAGACGGGATTCTCGCTCACTTCTTCCTCTCCTGCAGAGTCATGTGTCCATAGCTGGCGACACAGTAAACAGGTTACCAACCACATAAAGGAGCAATTTTCAGCTGTCATTATTGATCGTTGGTCCATATGTTGTCAAGGTTGATGTGGCGTTCTGTTAGTGACAGAGCGGAAAAAAGAGAAATAGCCTTTTAATTCAGCCAAACGTATAGGCCCTCAGTTATTTGGCTGAACAGACTTTGCCATAAAAAATAAGTAATGTTACTAGTAGCACCTGTGCTTTCAAAATGTCTGCAGCGAAAAAGGTCAATATACCAATGACTTGGATGGTGACGAACTGTGTTTTGATGGGTGTCTCTTACTCTCCTGTCAGCGTTGTTGCAATTGGGACATTTTACACCTTTAAGACTCGCATTAGCATGTGGAGCTATCATGGGAACAAATGCGTGCGGACACACACACACACACACACACACACAAACACACAAAGAGGCTCTTCAGATGCAGAAAAAGAAAGGGATCCATTTAATGTAATTAGGCCTGAGCAGAGGTCTAAATGAAAACACCTGGGTGAGTTTGAAAAGCATTTAAGGCAGTTTGAAGAGTCTGTCTAGTTGTCTTTCTTTAAACGAGAAAATCTATTTTTACCATTTGTGATGGTTCTGTTCTGTTGTGTTCAAGTGTCCCAGTAAACCATGACAGTGTGACAGAGAGCCAGCATGCACACTTCCAGGACCCTGAAACTGAAGCACAATAATTCATTTGAATATTTACACCTGTGTTTGTCTGTGACGTGTCAAAATGTCCTCAGAGAAAAAAGGTCTTATCACTGTTTTCAGATTTCAACACACCTGTTGCATTCAAACATGCATGTAGTTTGTCTATATATTTAAAATTAAAGAGCAAATTTATCAGTTAAGCTGTTCAGCTCAGGTTCAACTTGCAGATGTTGCTTACGTGGACAAAAAAAACCCCCAAAAAACAACAACTTACTTTGACTGATGACTACGTTTTTCTTGGCAACGCAATTTGCTACTTGCAGTTACACATTTTGTCTTCTTTGAGAAAAGATCCCACACTCTGCTCCACAGTTTTTGAGGTAGTATTGATAGTTCTAATAAATACTAGTACTGATCATACTACTAACGGTTCGATCACACCGGACCTTCGTCAATAGCGCTTTAAGTGTTCAAATGTTAACCATTTGTCATCTTCATCTCCAAAATGAGAGACAGTTTTCACTTATGAAAAACATTGTAGTGAGTAAAAAAAGACAAGGACCTCCTGTCAAGTCTCAATATTTTGCATCCACAGAAACATTCACTATATCAGGGAGGCCCCAGTTAGTCCCCATAGAGAAGCACAGATAGTCTGAAAATGTGCTCACAGGGCTTGGTGAAGGTTAGGGAGAGATTGTGGTCTTGTGGTCAAATGTCCAAAATTCAGCACTGACTTGAATCTTGGGACAGAACATGTTTACTTTTTCCAATACTCAACCAAAACGGTCATCTTTTCCAAACCGTAGCCAGCCAGCGTTTAATAGCCTTAAACCCCAAACACATGGCGGTTTGCAGGATGTGAAGGCCGATCTCTGCTGTCAAAGTCCTGAACCAACCATCCACTCTCACTCCAACAAGACTGTGACGCACCCTGGACTGGAAAAGAAACCCTGACAATGGCAGCAATTAGGTTTCCTCCCCAACCAGAACAGATGCAGCGTGCACATCTGTAACAGAGCCAGCACAACGTGGAACAAGTTACCAACTGTGGTCATTAAAGCACCCAGTGAGGTGAGTTTTAAAAGACGACTGCTACAACAGAAATATACACATTAACAATAACTATCCGACCTGAACAGCTACGATGGAATGCAGTTTGATGCGTTGTGGTGTTTACTTGACTTTTATTCGTCTTGAACATGTTCTTATCGAGACTTTTTTACTTGTGTTAAATGTCTTGTTCTATGTGTTTATGTGCTGTTGTGTGTGTGTGGACTCCCAGGAAGAGTAGCTGCTGCCTTAGCGGCAGCTAACTTGGGATCCAAATAATGAATACGAATACAGATTTTACACTTTTATAAATGTCATTTCTAGCAGGGTTGGTGAATAACTCAACGATACATATCGGCCTAAATAGGTGTTGGGGTGCGTTGAGAGCTGGTGACTGTAAAAGCCATAGTATATGATCCTCATAATTTTCATACTCTTCAGCCGTTCTCCACCATCAAGATAAACTCAACATAAGCAGCGGCCGTGGCATTTAAAATAATCGACTGCTTTAATAAGATGCCTTTTTGGAAGTCTGGAGTTCATTTGATCAACTAACAGTAACTGTAGTCCGCAATGATTCATAGATAGTAGTTATCCTCAATCAGAAGGGTTCTTTTTTTTTTGCCTTTCCATCTTTTGTTTTGAAGTTGAGACGATGACATCTGACAGTCATGAGAGTTTTTCTTCTACGCGCCCAGACAAACACGATGCTAAACTTAAAAGAGAAACTGACTGAGTAGCATCTTTTCAGCTCTGCCGGAACATTCTGGCCAATAGCAGCTGGGCTTCACATGCCTGCGACCGGATTTGAATAAACAGCTCCTTATCCACGGTTGGTGGCAGGCTGAGTTATCCATTGATGTGGAGAGTCTCTGAGGTTGATTCTGTGACAGTTTTAAATATTCATAACTTTGGACAGAAGGGGAGCATCAGTCTAGCACTGTTGTAACTGGATTTAAACCTTCCCGAAAGCACTGCACAGATGTACACTCTTTCAGCTCTGTGCATCATGTTGTGTTAGCTGAAAGGATTAAACATTGGTGGGACGCATCAAAGGTGGCGGAATAACAGAAGGAGAAACGGAGTCTATGACGGAGCAAAGGAGGAATAAGAGAGAGAAGATAAACAGAGAAGCTGTCGGAGACAAAGGCAGGATTTAACACTTACAAGGGAATAGATGGAGCTCTAAGGTGAATATGAGACCTCAGAGGTCACTCCTTCCCATGGGACTGATGTTTATTCCAACACGGCCTCATCTGCTCACCCTTAGCTACCATTAAACACTGTGATGGACTCGCACAAAGAAACACTGACTGTATGGGTTAGACAAGCAACAAGTGGTAGCTTTGCTGAGTATTTCTCGGCTTTCTTTTTTTTTTTTACATCACACTTTTTATGTGCTATGTTGGTTTTGTATCGTGTAAAAATATATTTAGCTTTCTTGCCAAAAGTTGGATGAGCTGATTGTTCCCGCTTTCATATCTGCTAGCGGCTGATTAGCAATTTCTTGGAACATAATCCCGTGTAAAACCACAAATTGTAGTTTTTACACTCAAGTTGTTCTACAAATTCAACAAACAAGATGTAACGCGCTCATTTTTGAGCTTTAGACGTGCTGGTAGGTGGATTATGGTACCTTCAGACAGAGCCATGCTAGCTGTTTCCCCCTGTCTCCAGTCTTTGTGCTTACCGACTGCTGCCTGTGGCTTCATATTTACCATACAAATATGAGTGTAGCATTGATCTTCTCTTCTAAATCTCTTGGCAAGAAAGCAGATTTATTAGCAGACTAGTGGTGTGGCGTGAGGGACGGCACTGTCAGTTTGTCGGTTGACCCCTTTGGTCCAAACCAAAATATCTGAGTTTCTGCAGGCTGATTCATGTCCCAGTCCTGTGCTAATTAAAGCCATGATTAATGAGCTTAATGTATTTGTTTGGTAGCTTCTAGACGTTCTACTTCGGATTAGTTCATTCTGCTGCAGTGGCATGATGATTTCTAATCAGCGTGGTGGAAATATGGATCAAATTTTACTCCAGTGCGAATGTGGAGACATCTTTTACCTTTAAAATGCAACACCCCAGTGGAGTAAATGAAGAATTAGATCTGACTTGTCTTCTGTGACTCTAACTTTGTCTTTTTATACGAGTGGATCCCATTCCCATTGTACAGGCTACTATTTGTATATATTTATAAGTACGTGTATGAGAATGTGTCAGTGCTGACTTGACCTGTTGGCAATTGGCTTCATGTGTGTTTAATCAGGCCTCAGATCATTGACAAGGTGCACCTGCAGAGAAACCCATATATAGAGCTACTCGTCATGCGTGCCTCCTTTTGCACTGTGGAAAGTCCGTCAAGTCAAATTTATTTATGTAGTACATTTCATATGACATGCGTAGACTCAATGTGCTTCAGAAAAATGGAATGATACATGGCAAGACAGAGATAGAAAAATAAAGAAATTAATAAAATATTGCACATGTAAAATCAGAAAACAATCAAAATAGGCTAAAAAGATAAAAGATCTGACCACAAGATAAACAGTAAAAACCGTCTGTGCAGCTCTGTAATGTATCAGATAGAAATATTTAAAATCCACATTGTCTGTATTTCCTTCTTTGGTTCTCTGCGTGCCCAGTCCTCCCTCGCTGCATTATGACTTCTAGACTACACCGCACATCGGTGTTGATTTACAAAAGAAATGATTCAGAGATGCTTTGTGCTGGATTTGGGAGAGGGTGAATGCAGGCGGAGACGCAAGTGAACGTAATCCATTGACAACATTTGCCTCTGAAATCTGAGTTTTTTTTAAATTTTGTTTTATACGATGTTTTTTTTTCCCCAGGCTGTTGTCCCCAATCTTTCTCGTATACAGCCGCCACCTCTGATTCTGATTGATTACTGGTCAGGGTCAGCGCTGTGGGTCTTACATTAATAGGTCCTTGTTGATAAGGGGTTTGCAAACTGGACCCATGCAGAGCAGCTGTAGCCTTGGTGTGAGCTGCAATGCAGCAAGCGACCAAAGTTTGCAACAGGAACGTTACAGTAGCAGCTCAATTTCATTAGGGGGAGTCTACGGGCCTTCTGAATCCATTTTGATTTTACTCAGAGATTTGTGCGTGACATTCACAATAAGAAGCGCGGAAACTCATGTGGGCAAAAATCCTAGGTGCAGGTGCTTCATACCATTTTATAAATTCACCAGGATGTTTCTGCAACTTATGTTTGTGTGTCTGTCCACTAATCTATAAACAGCAGCAAATGAACTCCTCGATCGGTGGATCAATGTCTTTAGTGAAAGAGGGACAAAGACAGAAGGGAGTGCGAGAGAGCGACTAAAGGAAAGTGAAAGAAACAAAGCAAGACAGGAGAACATCTATTGAGTGTGTGGTTTTTTTTTTTTTTGTGACTGAAGAATCGTCCCCAGTGGCTTTGAAAAGAGGGGATAATCCTGTCAAGTAAGCAGACCTTTGGATATTCATGACTGGCCGAACGCCTCCGTGGACTGAAGGAGGACACAGTCAGGATGGGATTAAACATCAAAGTGAATCCGAGGAGTGCAGGACTGGGACATGAATCAACCGATGCAGGAACACAGAGGTCTCAGAGGGGTGTGCTGGAGGTCAGTGAGGACCAGTTGTCTGGTGGGTGGACAACACTTTGATGGCCTCCTATATGCCAGTGAGGAGGTGTGTGTGTGCACCTGCCCCCCAATCTGAGAAACATATACACACATAAGCATCAAATTTACTAACAAAATAAGTTCTCATTACTGTCATCCTTCAGTCTGTGGAGCTGCTGAGGAGTCGTGGTGACAAAAGTGATGAAGCGACACCCTCCGTCCTCACACTTTTCTTTTTGTGCTTTTTGTTTGGGCCTGTTGTTTCATGGAGTAGGTCCCTCGGTTCCAATGAAGGAGAAATCTTAATGCAATATATATAGTATGCAATGAAATCTAAGACAACAGAGCGGGTCTAGTTTGGGTGTGTAAAAAGAAAATGGCTTTCCCAGTTTGGCGTGTAAGAACTTTAACTGGCCTCGATCCCATACAACATCTTTTGGGACGAACTGTGACACCGACTGTGAGCCAGACCTTATCTCACAATATCACTAAAGCTCTTGTGGCTGTATGGGAGCAAACCAGCCAGGTTCCAACATCTGCAACCAGAGCATATTCATTCCCATGGTTTTAGAATGACGTGTTTAACAGTCTCATGGGTATTTGTTTTTTTTAAGCATCTGCTGGCATCCACTTGAGTCTTTCCATTTACTTTTTATAAAATCATTCCACCTCTGAACACAACTGAGCTTGAAAAACTGAGTTAATGTGCCACAATTATCATCAAATAATCAAATATATGTTGTCGTTTCCGTCTCTCTTTCTCATACACACCACACACACATGCATACATAGACACACGCATTGATGTGAAGCTCATATTTCTGTGTGTGTCATATGGATAATGTCCCATATGGTCTGTTGACCATCTCTGTTGACCATCACCTGGCTGCGTCACTGCCAGCTCTGACTGCTGCTGGCAGCTGGGACGTTTGGACAAACTCAACATGACAGGATTCAGGGAAATAAAGTGCTGTTGGGAAACACACACACATACACACACACACACAGTCTCCTACAGTTGACTAAAAGGGTTTGAATCTATGCTGAGACCTTTGTGACGTGACTTCCATTTGGGGAAATGGATGGATGGATGGATGGATGGATCTGTACTCGTCACAAACAGAACAATTTAGATGGGACCTCTTAAACGCACCAATAAAAAGTATGTTAGCCTTTCTCTGATCTGGCAATGTTGTCCTGGGGATGGGGGGGGGGCTTACAAATTGTTATAACAGTGATTCGTATGACCGTTTCCTGATCTGTAGGTTTAGTTATTTTTAGGCAAAAACTGCTTGATTAAGAAAAGATCATGGTTTGGTTTCAAGTCAATACTTTATTGAGGTCAGGAAGTGATTGTCATCACAGTTAAAGCAACGTTGACGGTCTCCTAAGTCAAAATCACGCAACTTTGTTGACCCAGTAGATGGTTGGGTATTAACAAATGATAGCATGCTAACACACTAAACTAAGAAAAAGTTAACGTTGCCATTGTGAGCACATTAGCATGCTGATGTTAGCATTTTGCTTAAGTACAGCCTCCAAAGCCAGTAGATACTATGGAGTTCAAGGTATCATCTTATTAGAAACTCATTTGTGTTTTTCGCAGGGCTTCAGTCTAATGTTGTGTAGCCAGAAAATAACTTTGTTGGGTTTGAGGCTAAGCCAGTCCAGTGTAATATTTGTGCCTCCACAGCATCCATACCACCATGAGATGTTTTAATAACTACAACCCCAATTTGTCAAGTTGCTGAAGCCTGCTATCATGTTGCCCTGCAACATATGTCTGCTCTCAGTTGTTGCTTCCCCTGGGGTCTGGTCTTTCATAAATCAAATTAGCACCACACTCAGAATGGCTGTCATCTGATTCCCAACGAAGCTGGCCAGAAGAAAACTCCAATTCCGTTTATTTCTTTCTAGGACTTTTTAGGACTGTTTTTAACCATTTAAAAAAAAACATCATGTGTAAATCACCTGCTATCACGGTCTCTGCAGTTAAAAGCCCTCACTGGGAGGCCAGTCATGCGTTTGGGCAACATCTGTGATAAACCTGCTGTAGCTTAATCAGAGTGCAGGCTGAATAGAAAGGGAGAGTGGTGGCTGCTTCAGTCTGAACTCTCAGGTCTTAGTGGGGATTTTAGCGTGCTGAGAGGCTCTGAGGAGCAGGAGCACAGTGGGAAGTGAATTCGCTGCAGGAGGAGGTTGTAAGGCATAGCAGAGACTCTGGGCTGCCTCAGTGGGGGTGGAGGTGTGTGTGTGTGTGTGTTACAGGGTGGCTGACAGATGTGTCCATCAACGCCTAAAAGAATCATCTTACATCCACTGCATCCATCTGCCAGCCTGGCGTGGCAAGATTTTGTGAGATCAGAACAATGTCGTGAAATGCAAAATAACGTAACGTGTTTCCCACCATGAACCTTTTAAACTCTGACCGCTCCGCCAGGGTGTGCAAACTCTTGCTGTGCAACTAGGCACAAGTACAACAAATATATATTTACAGTTCCTCGCAAGACATCAGAGTTTCAGAAATACCAAATACAACAGGCTGAATTTTGACAAAATGCTGCATAAGGCATCTGGAATATTTATTTTTGAAGTGCTGCCATATAAAACATGGTGGCTTGAGCATCACTTAGTTTCCTACAAGTGTTTGGAACAAGGAGATAGTAGAGAAATATTGTTGTCTGATAGCGTAGCTTTGGTCATTTAGGGTGAAAATGGTATTTAAGAGATAAAATAGAAACAGGACTGTAGTTTAACATTAAAAGAATTTGTGGTGGAACGAGTGTGGTGGTCAGCGGGTGGAGCTCATTCATTCGTTCACGGTGTAGCAAAAAAGCACCAGACACCTTCCCCATCCCCCACAGCAGCATGTTTCAGCTCTTCCCGGAGGATCCCTGGTCAGCTGGAAGATGTGATCCCTGCAGCGTGTCCTGGTTCTGCCTCGCAGTGTCCTCCCCAGCTGGCCGAGTGTGAAACGCGTCCAAAGGTGGTCCTCTGGGGACAATCCCAACCAGACCATGTCCACACAAATGTGGATAAATTGTAAAAATACTGTTGGATGTTTGGAGGTTAGACTGAAAATGAGTGCTCTGAAAATATTGTGACTACAACAAGCACAGTATGGGTAAGTTTGTCAGTGGGTGTTGCTGAAGTCACCACCACCCTGAAGCCAGTTTTTATTGTAGTCTCTTTATTTGGCAGAGACACATTCAGTGTCTGTTCCCCTTTTCTACCCCACTAAACCGCTGCACACAAGTCCAATTTCTGGGACGTGTATCCTCATCCATCATACTGCTATCAGCTTTCACTTTAACTGTGACTTTTTATCTCGCTGCACCGCCCTCCATACAGATGGGGATAACCTCAGAAAAGCCCCCCCTTGGCCTTGTACCGCAAATAAAACCCAAAAGGAAACATCTGAACCCGCCCCCGCAACATTTAGACTTGAACTGGGGTTCTCCTGGCCTCTGTTGCTTGGTGAGAAGAAGGAGCTCTGTGTTTGACTTCTGACAAGGACTCCTGTAGAAGTTTAGTGTCTGTGAATCCATCATTGTCACGGCTAAATAGGATCCGGGGTTTTAAGGATACTTTGTGTTGGGGACGGGTTAACTAACGCTCCCCTATTAGCAGCCATCCTAGAACTCCCTGGTGGTGCTGTTTCAGAGAGGAACATCTGCTATAACAATAGACAATCAGTGAGTTAGTTTATGTTTGGGGTAATTATAAATGGCTGCAATGAAAAGTTAACGTACTTTGGCATGACTGTTATTGGCTTGCCAATATTAATGTTAAAGAATATCTTTTTAAAAGGTCACAGGATTTTCAGACTTTCAAATCTGAGAGTCACAACACGTCTAGATCTCTGCAGGAATACAGTGAAAAGACACAACAAAACAAACAAATGTGGCGACACAAAGTGTCAGTGGAGCACTTAGCAGCATGAAATATGAATGTCGCAAATGTCCATCTGTATTTAAACAACTGTGACCAACTGAGCGTGTGCAGCTATTGAGAGTGAAGCATTTAGGCTCTCTTTCACAAAGGGCCCGAGGGCTTAAACCTTACACCCCTCCCACCGTCATTATCCCCGCCACACTATGATCAGCACCAAATGCCGACTATCCCAGGCCAGCCCTCACAAAGCATGCTGGGAAGGACAAAAGCAGACCTTCAGCCGATTGGTTCCACCTTATTAACAGCTTGTAATCTTCTCATGTCTTTGGCCAGGCCTCACAGAGCAGGAGTTAGGGCCAATAGATGAGTGTGTCCTCCGTCCATGCTTTGATGCAGAGCAGCCTTTTCCCTCTGAAATGTCCTGCTCTGTTATATTTCCATTGTTGCTGCTGCACCTGTTTGCCCACAGGGACACATGGAGAAAATCAGTCACTGGCAACTGTTAATTTCTCATTAGACTCTCTCTGCACATTGTAAACAGGGTGTAAAGCCTATAGCAGGTGCACCTGGTTAGATACTCTGTTTAAAAAAAACACCAGAAATGCTCTATTAAACAGGATTTTGCAGGATTGCACTGATTATTGCAAACCAAAATGTTTTTCTCTGCAGGAGAGCCTGTGCAATTTCTAAACTTTTTACTTAGTTGTGGTGGTGTCTGAGGTTATCTCCAGCTTCTTTAAGTGTAGTCCATGAACTCATCATGGCACTCAAGATTCCCCATTATTAAAACTTAAAAGAGTACAATCACCTTTCAAAATAGTTTTTGATGGAATGCCATTAAAGTAAAATGTAAATGTGACTACATACAGGTTAATGGTCAAACAAGGAACTGCAAGCCGATCAGAGAAAAGGACTGTCTGTATAACTTTCTTTCTTTCAGGAGCTTTTGAGCAACAAACAAGACAGTCAGTGGCAAATACACGAGGACACAGTAAATAGTTGTGTCATTGTGCCAATTTGGAGAGGCATTAAAGTGTAACAACACCCTGAAATTCTGATTCACCTCCTCTCCCAGCATGTTTTAAAATTATGAGTGAGGGAACAACTGTAGGAGGCGTGTGGATCATGGGACACGGGGAGACTGACACTGATTAGAGTCTTTTTTTAAATTTAAATTTCATAACCTAGACGCGTCCCTACCGGTTTACTCTGTCAGCTTTGGCCTCGCAGATTCATGGCTGATTTTGATGGCATGTTGAGCCATTTTAAACCCCATTAAATGCCAAGTTTATACATTTGGTAAGAAATGTCAATATTAACACCAGCGTCGATGTGTTTTCATCACAGTATTGTCATGTAATTTAGTCTACAGCTGAAAGAATCACGTTTAAGTGCGCAGTTCCTCTTGATGAGGCACCAAACCACCAATTGACACACAAAGAGCTCAATCAGACACCTGACGTAAATTGACTCCATTAAGTCAAGATTTTGTCCAGACTCGCAGCCTGTGGCTTGACTTAAGTTGTGAAAGTCTCTCTTTATGTCCATTGATTTATAATTATGCCAATTTGTACTAAATTAAGAGTCAATACAGGTTGTTTTGTGTGTTTCAACAAGCAAACGTCTGCTTTGCTCTGGTGGTCCAAACTGAGGTTTCTATATATATCTTTCTCCAAAATAATATGTGCCTTTATTGGTGATTATTTTTTAATATTAAAAAATAATATGATTATTTTTTACAAATGCCAT
This sequence comes from Gadopsis marmoratus, assembly GCA_036023855.1. Classification (NCBI taxonomy): domain Eukaryota; kingdom Metazoa; phylum Chordata; class Actinopteri; order Centrarchiformes; family Percichthyidae; genus Gadopsis; species Gadopsis marmoratus. The sequence continues at coordinate 15,546 of JAVQJF010050918.1, read as the reverse complement.
TCCAGTGCAAATACCCTGTAGTTCAATGATTGTTAGTTTTTGTTTTCATTTTGTATTTACTTTGAATGAATCTGGTGAATTGTCAGAAGCTCATTTTCACCAATTTCTGCTTAATTGCTTATCACCAGACTCAAATGACACAAAACTTTAAACTAAACTTGTAAAATGTAAAACCGGGAATCAGGTAATAAAAAATAAAATCCTGGTACTTAGTTAAAATCAATTTTAAAAACAATTGGAGACAGCAGGTGATTTGTGGGTTCAAATTCCTAAATACAAACAACACCAAGAAACTGCACAAGGAGGGAAAGAAAAAGCAAATCAAAAATGCATTTTCTGAAACTAAAATAAATAAAAAAAACAGCAACAAAGAAAATAATTCATAACCATTTTCTTTTCTCAGTGGTATGACTTTGGGTGTATTTTTCATCCTATATTTTGGGGGATAAATTGACCCAGGAGTTTGGCTGAGGTGTCTTCCTGTCTGTTAGCCGCAGGAAATGGCTCCACACAGACGAGGCATTTAGCTCCAGGTGCAGACCCACCATTGGACGGCCTTGCCCAGATGGATAGTACTCCTTCCACCATAAAGACACTAGTCTTCCCCCTGCCCTGAAGCCACCGGTGCTCCTGCCCTGTTCCAGCCTCATCAAAAGGAGCGTGGAAGCTGGGAGGCGGATATACTGGGCTGCAGCCCCAAATCAAGCTCACTTTTCTTTCCCTTGTAAGTGGTGGAGAAAAAAAAAAAAAAAGAAAGTGGGGGAGGTGCGCTTCGCGTAGACACCAGCTTCTTTCTTTCTCCTCTTTTCTGACTTCTGTATGTGTGGCTCCTTGCAGGTGTCCTTTTTTTCTCTCTTGACGCTGAAACCAGATCCCAAAATACAGTCAAAACCACCACGGCTTGTTTTCTTTCATTACTCAGTTTATTACCTCTCATTGTTACACGGGCACTAGAAATCAAATTGAGCTCGCAGGCACACACACACACACACACACACTCACACACTCACACACACTCACACACACTCACGCACATTCATCCTGGCTGCCTGCACTCTGTTCTCCTGCAGGTGCGAGGGCCATCCGCCTGGCTCTTTTCATGGGGCCCTCTCTTTCCTGTCCGTCTGCAGCCGTCCATTCAGCTTCAATCACAGCACCAGCCGGAACGCCACCGGACCACTGGCAGGGAAGGGAAGCGCCTCCACACACATCTTTCACTCGCTGCACGACAAGAGAGGAGCGGCTGGGGAAAAAAGAAAGGGTCTTCCTCCTCTGCATCTCCTTCTGCTTTCATCGTAAACAACTTGCTTTCTGTTTGTAACGGTGCTGTCCTTCCCCTCTTCCCCCTGCCTTCCCTTTCTCCCGCTCAGATGGGCTTTACAAGGGGGAGGAGGGGTGGAAGGAGTGCAAAAAGAGGACGGCCATGCAGGCTCGCTGTGCAACGGAGTGATGCCGAGGTCTTTTTTGTGGCTCATGAATGGCACATTTGAGGTTTCCAGCCTTGCTCGGTGCCCCAAGCCAGCTTCACCTGTGGCTGGAGTCAATTGGCCTGTTGTCTGCCTGTCTGGATCCGTGCCCAGCTCTCTGCCAGCCAATTTGGTTAACGTAGCTGCTCAGAACTGAGCAACAATAACATCCACCTCAAAACCATCAATTAGCTCCCGCTACACAATGATGTATCCATTCAGTGTTTGCCAAAACTGTTCTCTAACACGATTAGTCCCCATGCTAATGCTGCTAATACCTGCTCTCTGCCACATAACAAAGTAGTGATGATTTTAATGGCCTCTAAGTTGTTAAATGGCTGCAGTGGTACATTCCATTAAGCTCATAATGTTCTTTGTGTGGGCGTTTTCAATTAACTTCACACAAAGAAAAGGGAAAAGCAAGCAAACTAAATTCTAACATCAGCATGCTCACAGTGCTAACTTGCTGATATATAGAAGGTAAATGTTAGCATTATATGCTAATGCTAATTAACAGTGAACACAAAGTACAGCTGAGGATGACAAGAATGTCATTAGTTCTGAATGCGTTTGGTCATAAACCAAACTGAAAACGTCAGTCAGGGGATCACCGGCATCATTAGGATTCATCCTCTGGGAACTACGAATGTCATGATTTTATGGCTATCCAATAGATATTTTCAAATCCGGCTAAAGTGGTGAAAGGACCAACATTACCATGAGAAGCTGTTGCACGAAAGAAGGTCACAGTAAACGTTGTCATGCAAACAACTTGATGACAATCTCCTTTTTAGCCTTACTCATTAATTTGTCATGACCCACCTACTGTTCTGAGACTCTTAAGTGTCTGTCACTCCTCCTGATTGCATTTTTCATTCAATACAATCTGCGGGAATGTGCTTGGAAAACATCTTTTTTTTTTTTACTTACGTTCTGATTATGTAAAAAAAAAAGACAAAAACACACAAAACAATCCAGCAAATATGATGTCGAGCAATTCAGTGCTCCTCACAAATGGAACAAGTAGCAAAAGCCTCAGAACAATTTCACAGACATTAGATGCAGAGATTTCCTCACTAAGATTAAAATAATTTTTTCCAGGCATGTCCTGGTAATGATAGCAGCAGCAAAAAGAACATAAAATATAGGAGTTCCAGTACAGCCTGGAGAAATTGGATCCACCTCCACCTAATGCTGATGATCCGTACATGTGGAATAATACAAAATTACCCAACTTTCAAAAGATTTTAAAACTGTGGATTGAATTGTCAACTGCATATATTTAATGCTTTTATGCTGTATGTTCTTCTTGTGCACGTGTTTCTCTTCAAACAGACATCCTGATCTCAATGAGATTACCTAAGGGATTATCTAAACAATCACTGCGTTTATTTTTTGAATATGTTGCCTTTAAATATTTCAAAATTTCAGCGGGATTCTGCTGGTCTTTTTCACTTAACTGTGAAAAAGTCAGACGTGCATATGTGAGTTTCTAATGTGCTGGGGAGGAGTTGAGCTGAGGTGGGGGTATGTGAGGGGAGCGTTTAGCTCACTTATCCACTGTGTGAGCTGTCGTTCTCACCACACGCAGCTGTGGAAATGAGATAAAACTGAGCTGCCACTTCAGGAAGCTCTCACTCAGCCAGAAACCTCCTGAAGCCCAAAAGTACAAACGTTTGGTGACTCATCATTGTGCTGGATGGCAGCCGTTTTCTGCAAGCAAAGGAATGAAGATTTGATTCTTGCAGTTTGTGGATTTTTTAAAAAAGTTTTTTTGCTTTGACTGCTACACTGTTTTGGGTTTGCCTCCCAAACTTTATCTTTTGCTGAAGACATTTTTAATACGCCTGCACTGAACTACAACTCAAAAGAGTAGCACACGTCTGAAGAGACTATGAATGTGCTGTCAAACCCAGTGATCAGGGCCCAGGAGCAGTCTCTACCTCTCTGTGTCCCTGGGTCTGTCCCGGATTTACCCCACTGCCCTCCAGGGTTCAACCTGAGCTCCCGCCTAAACCCTGCGCCCATGCTTGGCCTCCAGAGTGGCCAAAGATCAACTAAGCCTCAGAGGGAGCTGAGCCCTGAGGAGCAGCAGGAGCTCAGGAGGAAGATCAACAGCAGGGAGAGGAAGCGGATGCAGGACTTGAACATTGCCATGGATGCCCTGAGGGAGGTCATGGTGCCTTACGCCTCCTCGCCATCCTCTGCCTCCTCGTCTCAGTCCCACCAGACTGGAACTCCTCCAGGCCGCAGGCTCTCCAAGATCTCCACCCTGGTTCTGGCCAGGAACTATATCCTCCTCCTGGGTTCATCTCTGCAGGAGATGCGGCGGCTGCTGGGGGAAGTAAGCGTCGGGATGGGGGTGAACACAGGACCGGTCCCCCGGCTGCTGCTCGCTGGAGGTTGGCCCCTCATCTCTGGCCCCAGTCAGCTCCTCCTCACCCAGGAGTCCCTCCTCACTTCAGCAACCTCCTCCTCCTCTTCCTCCACTTCATCACCCTCTGCTGCTAAATGTTCCCTGCTGTCTCCGGGCCCCATTGAGGCCTCGCTGGCTCCTATGCAGTGGAGCTCTGCAGGGGCCTCAGGAGGGCCCCTGTGCCCCTGTGGAGTCTGCAGACTGCCTAGATTTAGCCACTCCACTCCGGCTCCAAGGTTCCCAAAGTGACACGTTGAAGCTGAAGAGGATTTCTGAAGAATGGACTTGATGACTGTTACATGTATGCAACTTCTTTTTTATATGAATTGTTATTTTTCTAACATTTTTAAACATGTTAATAATAACTTCCTGCAATTACTCATGATTATCCTTTGATCTTTTTATCCCCTAATGGATCTATTCTGTATTTGGAGAGCCGGTTTTTGAAATAAATCTAAAAATCCCTTTTTTGTTTGAGAGATGAGCTGCATTTTATTGCTTCTCTTATGTCTCAAACAGAAACAACTGACTACTTTGATTCTGTGTGTGTGTGTGTATGTGTGTGTGTGTGTGTGTGTGTGTGTGTGTGTGTGTGTGGTGCATTTGATTACAGTAGCGTGTTGGGTGAAAGATGGTGACAATTTCAGGGACCCACTACAGGAAAGGGACCAAATCAAAGACTGAAATAAAATAATATTTAAAAGCTCTGAAAAACCCTCGTTTGAGTGTTGAAATAGGTACCTATGTTTATTCCAAACTATATTCTGATTCTTGGAGCAGTGGTTAGTTTTAAAGTTTAGAGATGCAGAGACTCGTAGCTAGAAGGAGGATGGGGAAAGTGAAAGACCAGTGCTCGTCCCTCCCTCGTCATTACCACTACTGAGGTGCCCTTGAGCAAGGCCTCCAGCAGAGCTTCCAGGTGAGAATATTTGTAACTGAGTGAGTGTGATCAGGCGGCTCTAAGCAATTACATGCCTGAATGAATGAATGAATGACTAAAGGTAAAAGTGTCTAAAGACTAAATGAAATATACTGAATTAGTATACAACCTAAGAGTGGTGTTAATTGTTTTGCGTTGTGATGGATAATATTGTGCAATACAATGCACAACAGGAAAGAGAGAAAATTAAGATAAATGGTTAATTAGCAGTGATATTCCAAAGGCACAGTTTTATCGACGGTTCAGTGCATTTTACAGTACAGAATGGTAAAGTATGTGTGTACTTTGCATAGAAAAACCACGTGTGTGTCTATTCTTCAACATGCAGCTGCGTGTTCAACATGTGTGTCAGTCATCCCACCTCTCAGTTGACAGACTCCTCATTTTTAATTAAAACTACAAAATATGAACACATTTGAGCTTCCCTTCATTTCCTCCCTGTCCATGTGAGATCACACTCACAACGTGCTTCTGATGACTTCGTACCTGTCTGATCCCCTTAAACCTTGTATTCCATCCTGTGCTCTCCGCTCTCAGAATACGGGGCTCCTGTGGTCCCCAGAGTTAAAGAAGACCTTTTCCTAATGTGCCCCCTCCCTCTGGAATAACGCCCTGCTGACATCAGACAGTCTGACTCTGTTGAGGCCTTTAAATCCAAACTTGAAACTCCTCTTTTCGCCTTAACTTTCAGTTAGTTGCTTATTCCTTCATCACTTCTGTTAGAGTCCATGTTTGTCCTGCAGACGAGAACATCATCAACTTTGTGAAAACCGCTGCATCTCTTTAACTCTGTTTTTGCTTGTGTCCAACAAGCACAGCTGTGTGTCTCTCTCTCTTCTCCCACTGTCCTGGGACCTCTCTCTCTTTCCCCTGGCTGTCGGTGTCTCATTCCAGATGTTTTGGAACTGGTTCTTCATGCTCCAGAATATTCAACCTGTCTCTCTCTCCCTCTGTGTTTTTCTCCCCTTAACCTAAATGTGTGTGAATAGTGCTTGAGCTGTCATGTAGTTATGCCCTCTTTCCAGGTCTCCTTGGTGGAGAGGAGCTTGTGTGGCCCAGGTCTGTTTGGTGACATCTGGAAGTTGCACGACGTCCTCCCGGGTCCCTATACTTTATATAGTTCACAATCCATCTATAATTTTGTTATCATGATTGTCCATAATGTACTTTTACAATGTTGGTCTATTTTGTACATCTATTGCGTGTCTGTCCTGAGAGGGATCCCTCCTCTGTTGCTCTTCCTGAGGTTTCCTCTATTTTTATTTTTTTCCCCTTAAAGTGAAATATGACGGACAACACAGGAAAGATATGTTGTCAGTGATACATTCACTATCAACATTTTGACTTGCCAGATATGTTAATTAACAGTATTTCCTCTTTATGTTGATAAAAATCATAATCCATAACCTACGTTTGCCTTAAAATGTATTTTCTGTTGTGAATTAGTTGCATATAAACATAATTTCTAGGAGACTCCAGAAACATTTTACAACGTTTTGTCTGTTTTTGGCAAAAACAACGTGGAGCTTTCTGGCAAAATTTCCCCTTGTTTGCATAAAGTAAACATTGTCAAATTATGACCCTCCTCTTTCCTCCAGTCAGTACTGCATTGCCTGCTATCCCACAATACCTTGAGAGGTGATTCACTCATAGAAAATGAATGGGGGGCAAACTCCTCCTCGTGCCGTACCGTGTTCATTGAGCCTTCATCGTTAAGGCTGACGAGACACTGAGCTGAAAAGCTCGTTCCACCCTCCACACCACCCCAAAATAGTGAAACAGTCCTCATCTCTCCCCCCATTCATCACCCCAACAAGCAAAAGATCAAAACCCAACCATGTAATTACTGCTCCGCGGAAAGGAGGCCTTTTGATTATTAGCCCCCTCTCTCTCCTCCATTCTCAAATTCTTGATGTTTCTCTGTGTTAAGGAGCCGGGATGGGTGATTTGGTTCTACTCATTACACTCACTCCACAATATGTTCAAAGCCCAGAAAATGTGTATCACTGAATGGGGTTCACTCCTGCAAACTCGCCACCCCTCTGGAAGAAAGCCGGCAGGCTCATTCTAAGCGAGAATAAGAGGCACTGGTAGGAGGGAGGATATTCTCATCCACAACCTGGCCCTTAGCACGGCCTGCGTGAATAAGAATAATGAAAATGATCATAATCATAATGCTGATAAAATGCTCAAAATAATTGCCACCCCGGAATAAGGGGATTATGGACGGTAGATATGTGAATAGTGGCGAGTGAAAGGACGGGGAATCTATTAGCATCAGGGAGGACAAAACAGGAGCTGGATGCCATTAAGTGAGATTAAGCTAAATAAGGCTTGATTTTTCTTACAAGGAAAAAGGAGGAAGGAGAAGAGGGTGAGAGTGAAGGAGGAGAGGAGGGGGAGGGAGGGAGGGAGAACCTGATTCATAGATCAAAGTAACATGGCCAAACTTCACGTCTTTCATTTACATATAGCTGCTTTATCTCTGGAGGGATTAGCTACCTTGCTATTTTCTCCGGGTTGCTCTCTATTCTGCCACCTTTGCCCGCCATCCATTTCCTCCTGCTCTCAGGATGGTTAAGCCCTTATTCTAATTCTTTTTTTTTTTTTTTTTTTTTTTTTTAGTTTGCCTCCTTAATTTCTCCCCCCTCTCATTCTCTGCTCTTTCTCTCTGTTTCTCCAAGAGGCTCTCACTTTCTCGTGTTTGGTGGTTTCATTGTTGCAGCGACGCAGGGGTCTGGTCAGTCTTTGTGTTAGCACTTTAACTCATCTCCATTTCATCACTGTTGTTCAATGGGGCGAGGAGAGCTCACGCACACACACACACACACGCACACGCACACGCACACGCACACACACACACACACACACACACACACACACACACACACACACCGTTCACTGTGGACAATGACCAGAAAAGCAGACTTAGCACTGAATGCTTCTTACTCTCGTTAAAGGCATAGTACATCCAAAACCTGTGCCATTGTTTTCTAGAAATGTTAATTTTTGATTTGACCAGATTAAAAAAAACTAAAAAAAACTTTAATCTTTTTAGAGACCTGGCCAACTGGGCAGCATAAGAGCACTGCTAAAACGACATTAGGCTTAAACAAATGTCAAATATGATATGCAGACCAAAGTTCATAAACATGGTATGAGATTCCAAAACTACGCAAAGTAATACAAAGTAAATATAAACACCATGAATTAGAAGTATTGACCTTGAGTCCTACTTTACTCAGCTGTATACAGGTGACCAGGGGGAGGGGGGTTACAAGGATATACACTATGATTGAGTTTAAATGTTCAACATGTATCTTCTTTAATTTGATCTTTTATCTCCAGTGAGACATTTTTTTAATACACTTCTCTAACGTGAAGTTATTCATGTAGTTATCTCCACAGTAACGTCTCTGTTTCTCTTTACTTTTTCAACCTACAGCTTTTCTCTGCTGCAGCTAGAAATTGTTGCGAGAAATAAGAAATAAGACAGGATAATGACTCTTTATCTATGTTAAGGTAACATTTTAAGGTTACGGTTGTACTGTCTTGCCTTATTACTATGAAATATTTGGTTAATTTAAGCGTTTAATCCACACAAAGTTAAAATTCTTGCTTCATGTAATTTCAGTTTAAAGTTGTGTAACAGAACTAGCCTGGTTCCAGATGTTTGAATTGCTGCCGAATCTCAATCTCTCACTTCTATTTTCTCTCCAGCAAATCAAATTAAATGGACATTCAACCTGATCATCAGGCTATAAAGGAACACCTCAATGGTCAAACCAGTTGATCAAACCAGTGCAACTACTTTACAGTCGGTACAGTATATGAGACTGCCGGTGACCATAGCAACTGTACATGCTACAGCCGCTACAGTTCAGCGAGCTCCCACTGGTGAACGTTTGATAAATATTTGAGCGCAGCCAAAGCCCAGTATCCCAGAAAGAGACGGCATCAGCTGATTCAGCAAATGCTCAAAAAAACAACAAATGTTGACGCTCAACCGACAAAGCCCTCTAGCGGCTGATGACTCTTGTTTGTCAGAAGGAAGGAGGGAGTCGGATGAGGTTTTTTTTATAAAGAAGAGGCTTGGGGTGGATGGATGGGTCAGCAAAACGTGAGAGACCACTCTTTGCTTCTCGTTTGCATCTGACAGTCAACTCATTCTTTAACTTTAATGTGGTTATCATCTTAAAAGTAATCATTTTAACCCCAACCAAATCCTGTTTGTGCCTAAACCTAACCAAACCGTAGCCACGGAAATGTCACATAATAAAACTGATTTAATTTACAATCCAATAATTTGTCTTTCATTTTGTTTTGTGTAGTTCTGGGGGCAATTCCCAGTTGTATTTTGATGTGTAATGTAGAGAACTTGTTAATAACTAATATGAATGTAATTCCTCAACATATTATTTTTTTTTTTATTAATCATAACCACAATCTGTCTCTAACCTTTAACCAAGTGTTTTAATTGCCCAAACTCCTGATTTGTTGTGCATATGTATAAAATATTAGAAGATTGCCAATGAACGTAACTGAGGATTTGCAAACTCATCTAATATAAACCTTCTTGTCTGGCCATTGTATAAGCACGATTGCTCCCCCCTCATCTGTTCTTATCGTATATCAGGACACTTCATTGTGCACTTTTTTTACTTATAAAACAAAGACTGGACCATTCATGTGTTGAACTAGTCTTTTCGTCAATGCATCTACAGATTTCTACCATTCAGTAAATCAACTGTTGAGGGTTGAGCTTTGTTCTAACACTCAATGCCAAACTGCCTTCACAAAATGGACGTTTTTAGCCTTACAAATATTTGCTAGCACCCTTGCACTTGCTAAAGTGCAAAAGTTGCTACACATTAGATTTTTAAAGTACAGTTAGGTTTGTGTATTCGTTTGGATTTCAGCTGCAGCACCAGTCACTTTATACACCAACATGTGTCTCTAATGTGGATTGGACACGTTGTCTTCCACTGTCCCCTCTCCTGCAGCCTCTCATCTCAGAGTGCTGTTTGCCTCCAGCCTTTGTCGCAGTTTCATGGCACTTAACCAGTCAACGTGGGGAGTCCTTGGCTTAGGAAGTCCTGAGCCATAAATTTCATCTCCACAATGAGCAGTGTACAGGGGCTGGTCAGGACCCCCATTTACTTTCTAACCCAGCTTTTATTCATCCCCTCCCTAAATAACATCAGGCCCTCCTATGCTGTCCCACCCTGAAATTCCCGATCCCCTCTGTCACCCCTTTTTTTTTTTTTTTTCCTCAAACCGATCCAATACAACAGGGTTCCTGCTGATCCCGCCGGCCCGCTCATTAAGCATCGTGTTCTCTCCCACCCATTCCAGCCCTCTGTCCTATTCACGCCGCTGTCCTCATTACAACTTTACAGGCCACCATCAACCGTCACCTCATTACCCCCGTCGACCAGCTAAAAGACGGGCGACGATGGTGTGTGGTCACAGGAGACGTATTGTCTTTACAAAATCTGACATGATCTTTAAAGCGTTGCAAATTATTTGCTTTAGGGGTGATTTTTATTTTTTTAAGTTAGTGCAGGTGGTAATAAATTCAAACTCATAAACTCAAACTGAGACACGGGGTGTGGGTATAATAATGCTCTGAATAAAAATAAACATATATTAAAAAGCATTTGTTTATTAAAAAAGACTGAGCAAAGGTTTAAAAGAATTATTGGTTAATCAGAAATACACTATGACATGGATAGAGAGATAACAAGAGGAAACATTAATTGGACTTTTAGGCAAACAAAAGAGGACACACCAGGGGATTTTAACCATACCATATCCGGAGATTTGGTATTGTAGCTCCAAAATGTGTCATTTGGAAGTTCAAGGCACTGTAACTCAATCAAGGTTTGTAGCTTTAAGTAGATACAATTAGAACTTACGAATCATTTTAATTTGTTTTGGGGCTCCTGATGATGAGGTCCTTAGGTCACTCCTGCCTCCCTTCAGTCACCATAAACACCACGTCTGCTCTTGTTTTTCTTACATGTATGCATTATTATTGCTCAATGATAATGCATGCGTCAGGTGTCTGCACCCCATAGCCACTGAGGTTTTATATTTCAGATTATCCACTTACCCTGTTCAAGGGACAGGAGCCTTCCCAGCATGTAATGGCTAATAGACATCAGAGTACATCAGATAATCAATCCTTTAGTTATAGACGGTCTTGCGGGTCCACTGCACTTCCATATTCTAACATCAAATATTAAATCAGAGATCCAAAGCAAACAGCTCAGAATAACCTTTACTTGGACCCTGTAAACCTGATTTACTCCAAAACAGCAGTTTTATTCTATAGTTGTATTCTAGAGGCCGAGTGCTTTGTAATATTTATGACAATGTCAAAACGGCAGGCTTCAGTCATATGATTGTGATGTTATAAAGTGTATCCAGTCATGTGCCCATATGCAATTATTGCATAGTTGTGTCCAAATCAAGTTTTATTTCTGATATTTGACACTTAACCCAGTGAGGATGATGGACTATGTTGTAATCAGCACATTCCTCATTTGTATGATACTGTATGTGGTGTATAAATCTTTTTCCCAGACGTTGCGTACAGAGGGTCAGGTATTTCGACCACACATTTATGAAGGTTATAATTTATATTGTTGGCCAGCAGGTCTTTACTACATCCAGTTCAAAGATTACTTCTGTGCTGCTCGATACTGTTTCAAATAGAGAAAAAAGAAACAACAATAAAAAACATTTAGCCTGAATTTAGTTCATTTTAGTTTTACATAATGTATTGATTTAATTTAGTAAGTGAAGCTATAATTACCTCAATTAACACTGAACATATAATGTAACTTGCATCACTATTATAAATCCCATTCATACAAGTAACAAAACTGATTTTGATACCCCACAGCAATGAATGGGGCAGAGAGGATACCTGTCATGTGAAGAAAAATTTACAAATGTTTAATATATAAATAAGCTAAACAGGGGTGTGGTTCTTTTTTTTTTTAATGTGTGTGTGTGTGTGTGTGTGTGTGTGTTGCTGTGGCAATGAACCCCTGGCCCTCAGTTTGCCCTCTGAACCCTCGGTGGCCTTGGAAGCAGGAATTCCAGTTAACACATCACAGATCAGTTTTCTTCTCTCCTTGTTTTGTGTTTCTGTCGCTTCTCGCCAAACGTCGGCTGGGTGTCGACGGGGCCTGACAGCCACCAGCCCTCTCCCTCCTCTGTTTTTCTGTCTTCTTTCTTCCCTTCCTTTCTCTCGCTCCTCTGTTTGGGCTCCTCTTTCTTGCCTCCTTTTCTGCTTAATTGAGTTGTTTGGCAGGCGGGCTTGTCAGACAGCGCCGTCTATGTGGGGAGTCTGAGGGGCAGGGGGCACCTGCCATTGTGCTCCTAGAGATGGGTTAGTTTTTCACCGTTACTTCTGCATGAGTCAACTTGGCCCAGATTCGAACGGGTGGGGGGGGGGGGAGCTGGAGATAAATTTAGGAAATATCATGAGCATCTTTGATTAAATATCTGCATCTTACTTATTCTTATCTTTCTGCAAGGTACTTTGTGGTTCATAAAAACTACTATTTGTGCAAATCTAAGTTGCCTCTTCAACCCTGAAAATGCATGATACAGTTTGTAACGACACAGTACATACAAAGACATCACATATTTCCTAACGACATGGTGAGTACAAAACATCCCAAAAAATATAAAAATTACAATTCATTACAAAATGAATTAAAATGGCATTTAATTGACATGTTTAAATATAATACTCCATTATTGACATTTGGAGAGATAGAGAGAGAGAGAGAGAGTCCTCAGTTTTAAGTGCTCAGCAAACCTATAAATATCTTCTTCATACGAGAACGTAGAGAGGTCTGAATAAGGCAAACACTGACTGTGTGTGGAGTCATCAATCATCAGGACAGAAGCGAGGGAGAGCGATGCAGAGGAGGATTCATGTTAGTCGCATGATCCCGTAACCAGGCAAAAACAACAAACCTGGTGTGGCGAACCTGCAGATGTAAGCTCAGCTCGGAGGATTTTATTGTCCCACCACATAAACAGATGGACTCATCAGCTATAACTTTATATATAAATACCCGTTTACTCTTCATGGCTTGTACATTTAATGCGCTCGTGATACAACTTATGGCCAAGCCGTTAGAGCTGCCATTTACAGTCATTTTAAATTCAAAGTGTTTTTAGCATGTTGTATTTACTCTACATGACCATTTTCCATACTGTGTGCTATAGTGTTCCAGGCAGCCATTTGCTTCACTTCACTTATTCTGCAAGAGAACTAGGTAGATAGGATACAGCACAGGCCTGATATGCCCACATGCATTGAGTCTAATTAAATATGCATGGTTTGTTTTTTTCTGTGAGCACTATGGGGGGAAAACAGGAAGTCGATTTTATTAAGTCTATTTAGCTGTACAATCAACAACGGCCGTAATGTTATTTCTTAAATATGTAAACCTTAAATTAGACGTAATACATTGTGTTGCCTGTTTAAAGCTTAATATATAATGTAGCCTGGTGCACTCTTCTTTCTGTTAGCATTATTAGAAATCTTTATTACAAAACCCTAAATATAGGTATAAAACCATTTTTGTCAACAAAGTATAGACAAGAATAATGCCCCACAAGTTGGTGGCTCCTTTATAAAACTAAAATATTTCACTTTTTATACATTTCTTCTTATAAACACATACAGATTTGTTGACTTGAGTTTGTTGACTAAGGGAAAGCAAATTCTACTATATATAATTAGAATTATTAGAATTATACTAATTCTAATAATAGTAACAATATTAATTAGTCGGCAATGTTAACATGGTGTCATCATTACATTCATCTCGCTGCTAAGACTGCAAGTTCCAGCAAGACTGATGCTAATATCCGAAAAGTAGCAGCGCAGGCCAAAGTAACAATATTGTTTCTTTTGTTTTAATTGTGTTATTTTTTAATCTCCTTGTTGTTTGTATTTTGGGCCCGAAGGAGAAGCGTACTCTTCTCTTACCTCAGGGTCGATGAACCTGTCCATCTGCTCGCACACACACCAAAACAGACAGTCAAGGGCAAAGGGGAGAGTCTTTGTTTGTGTGTATGTGTGCGCGTGTGTGTGTGTCATAAATATGAGGTTTTTGAAGGGTTGGGTGTGCAGTCAGTTTACATGGTACAAGGTCTGGACCAGAGCCACTAGACTTCAGCTCCCTCCCCGAGGCTGCCTCTCCACACTTTTAAAACACACACACACACACACACACACGCACACACACACACACACACACACACACACACACACACACACACACACACACACTTGTGCCATCACACAGCCGTTCACTTTCTGCTGACCAGCAGAAACCCTGGATGCCTCAACCCAAGGACAATCTGTGTGTGTGTGTGTGTGTGTGTGTGTGTGTGTGTGTGTGTGTGTGTGTGTGCAGGGGTTGCTGGGGGCCACAGCTCACTCCTCCTCTCCTCCAGCCTGCTGGAATGCCAAAACCAGCCGGCAGGGTCAACGCAGGAGTCAAAACACTTCAGAGGAACGAGGAGAGGCCAAGCAGCGTCGTGCATTTTTATCACATGGGTACACGATTTTGACCCATTGAACAATAAAGCGAAATGACTTCACTTTGAAGCCTGGAAAAAGCTCCAGCGTAAGTTAAAAGGTGGAGAACGTGTGTTGGCGGTGCTGCCTGAGAGGTCAAAAATTAGGGGAAAACTCACCTGAAAGTCTGAAACGGTGCGTTTATCATATAACTGGAGTTTTCTCAGTGGTATTCAACAATCATACCCGGAGATCTCCATTATAGAGATCTAAGCCATAATGCTTACAACTTTGCAAGTAAATTATTGAAAATGAGGTCAACAGTGATTGAAATTGAAAAGGCAGACACCTGAATCTTTCACACCCAACCTGGAAAACCTGAATCCTCTTTTATCGGACCATTGTTTAAATTGTTGTGCAGATAAAACCCAATTATATTTCATATTGATCAAGCCAGATGAAAGCAATCAATTGGTTAAACTTCAAGCATGCCTCAAGGACATGAAGTCCTGGATGACCTGCAATTTTCTAATGTTAAACTCAGACAAAACTGAAGTTATTGTACTTGGCTCTGAACACCTCCGAAACACATTATCTAAAGATATAGGTTCTCTAGATGGCATTGCCTGGGCCTCCAGCGCCACCGTAAGGAATCTCGGAGTTATCTTTGATCAGGCTGTGTCCTTTAACTCACATATAAAACAAACTTCAAGGACTGCCGTTTTTTCACCTACGTAACATTGCAAAAATCAGGCACATCTTGTACCAAGAAGATGCAGAAAAATTTGTCCATGCATTTGTTACCTCGAGGTTGGATGACTGCATCGTCCAGTAAGTCCCTTAAGACTCTCCAGCTGATCCAAAATCCTGTGGCACGTTTACTGACAAGAACCAGGAAGACAGATCATATTTCTCCAGTATTAGCGTCTCTACACTGGCTACCTGTAAAATCCAGAATAGAATTTAAAATCCTCCTCCTCACCTATAAAGCCCCTAATGGTCAGGCACCATCATATCTTAAAGAGCTCACAGTACCCTATTACCCCAGCGGAGCGCTGCGCTCACAGAATGCAGGGCTCCTTGTGGTTCCTAGAGTCTCTAAAAGTAGAATGGGAGCCAGAGCCTTCAGCTACCAAGCTCCTCTCCTGTGGAACCAGCTTCCAGTCTG
>JAVQJF010050913.1:0-19826 GCA_036023855.1 Gadopsis marmoratus | reverse complement strand
CAGTGTTTCCTTGCCACTGTCTCCTAGTGCTGCTCATGGTGGAAATGTTGGGTCTATACATGTAGAGTTGGTTTAGACTTGCTCTATATTAACAAGTGCTATGAGATAACTCTGTTATGTTATAGTATATATAAATAAAACTGAATTGACACGCAGCTGTGATATCACATATATACACCATCTCTAATAGTAAACATGACGTTTTCTGTGGGCGGAGCTTAGGTGTTGGCAGAATCAGTCCCTGAACATGTTAGCTAACAGCAAGTTTATCTAGCTGAAGAAATTCAGAGTTTCTCTGACTATGTTTGGTCACCCGCTCTCCAAACCACAAGCTCAAGTCAACCAACATGGCCGACACGTATGTGCTCACTCAGCAGGTGGACGATCCGACAGGATTACCTGTAAAGTGGAATAGCCGCTCACTAGGGGTGTGACTCTCGTCACCTCAGAATTCGATTATGATTCAGAGGGCTACGATACGCTTATAAAACCATCATCAATGCATCTTCATTAGTGTCTGAAATTAAACTTTTGACTCACCTGTGAATCAAATCAAATCAAATTTTATTTATATAGCGCTATATCATAACAAAGTTATCTCATAGCACTTGTAAATATAGAGCAAGTCCAAGCAAACTCTATATCTACAGACCCAACAATTCCAACAATTAAAGGATAAAAGTTATCTGTGGATGAATCCAAATGAGCTGAACTCCCAAGATGAGCTTGAATTTTTAATTGACAGCACAGTCAGCTTGTTGCCTACACGCACACACATCAAATAAATTGGACCTTGCCTCAGTCGAGCTTCTAGTGTTGCATAAGAGCTTCCAGGTACATCCGTAAAACGTTTTCTTTTTGTGATTAAAAACTCGGAGATTAGTCCGTGTTTGTGATGACGTGCGGAGACGCGACGACCCGGAGGATTTCAGGATATTATCTGGATAGAGGAGAGGGGAATGTGAACTTCCATAAGTTACAGTGAGACGTGCACTTATGTTTAATTAACGCAGAGTTCAAGAACTGCTGGCTTCATCCGTTACAGAGACGAGGCAGACGGAAGCTCCTTTAATTGGGGATGAGAGAAAAAAAAGAAACAATTGAGCTGAGTAGATGGGTCATGCGTTAAGGTCAACATTTTTCATGGAAACCTCCAATCCTCTCTCCCGTACAGCATGATTAACTTTGTCACAGCTTCATTTTCTATTTGTGTGCACCGAGATAATGAGTTTAGAGTTGAAGCTATAATTCATATATTCTTCATTTCCGCCTCAGACAAAAACAAGGTATATTTTACAATTTGTCACTGCTGGAAATTACTCAGGCCAGTGATGTGGACGCTGATGTGACCCGAGGATGGACGAGGTGATTCAGGCAATCAGAGAGCTACAGCGTGGATTTCTTTTGTTTCCCTGCGCAGGTCTTCAGAATTACAATGTCACGGAGGTAGATTCAGTTTACAAAAACGCAGATTCCTGCCGAGCACTGTTGCACGTTTCCTTATCGAGATGCGTTTGCTAACCTAAACTGTTAAGCTAACTATTACTGTTAATTTTGTCGCTGAAAACCATGACAGAACACATTAACATGTCTGTCATAAACACAAACTGAAGGAGAGATGAATGTTTTTAAATGTTGTTTTAATGCAATCTAGTGAGGAATCATGAATCATGCTCTGCTGCCCAAAAACGTCTCCTTTAGAGGTTAAACAGCTGCTTGACCTGCTGCACTGAGCAGCATTTAGTGTTTTAGTAACATGTGAGCTCCATTATGTTCTTGGAACATTTGTGACTAAATTCATCCACAATTTCACTGGGAAAGTCGAAAAGAAGCACATTTAGAAAAGGTAAAGTAATGTTAGATCAGGGATGTGAGCTTTGGATGTGGAGGTAACGTTAGCATTAACATCAGTCGACCATCTTTGGTGTTTTTCTGACCAAATCTCAACCTGTCAAGTTATTACCAATAATAAAATGACTAAATTGTGGCCGAAACTAATATACGAATACTTACAGTAAATAAAAATCATGCGCCGAAACATCTCGACGTAGCAAATCTTTAAAAAGGATATAGATTAATGCGTACTTTAATACACTGTATAGTTCTTCTGCAGAAATAGGAGAAACAAATAAGTATTCAGCTGTTTCCTGATTCCAGTTGGTGAAGAAATGTAAAATTATAGCCTCAAATGAAAAGATAGGTCTTGTCTGTCCTTTTTTTTTTATTTTTTGGTTGGTATAAATATACCGAACAACGTGGAGAGTTAAAATGTGAGGCCCCTGTGCAGCCCTTGTTTAACTTGTCATCTCTGATTTCCTCTTGCAGATGGAATATTAAGTATGTTCTTTTAAACACAAGAGGGAGCAAAAAAAAAAAAAACAGTATAGAAAGGGAATTAATCCGCTTGGCTTTATTTTGATAATATTTTCGAGCTACGCCTGCCCAAATCCGTCGGCAGAGCTGTTCTACTTTCTCTTCCACAGACAAGCCAATTCTTAATCCCAATTCATCTAATTGTACCTCAGAGTGCTAATAAATATTGTTATGAATTATTCAGGCTCTGAGTGGGCTGATGACACAGAAACGGGTGCAGTGAGCAGAATTCAAAGCACTTCAAATTGGAAACGGGAAAGTGCACTAAATTCTCTCAGAATTTGAATGAATGAAAGTCGCATGGAAAATGAATGGTGCGGGGACCTTCTCCACATGATTATTGTTCTAATGGGGATGTTAGTGCAACCGTCCAAGGCAAAATACTGCTAGTTCATAGAATGCAAGCTGATATAAAAGGTAAGTGGCATTAAACCATCATGTTGTCAATGATAATAAACACCCCTGCATTAATATGCCTATTATGCATGAAAGTTTGTGCACTCAACATCTACCTGACATCGCCTGAACCCAGCGTTTTACCTGGGTTCTTATGTCGCAGGAAAATGGTCCAATAATCTATTCATGCCGCACCTGGCAGTCACTTTGTTGTCGTTTAAGTGCTGCTTTTAATGCATTCATCTTTTAATTTGCCGCCCAGATACTGTATGTTTTCCAAATGTCATCCGTGTTCTGCACAGCTGGGGGTTTTACAACTTGTTTCGTGGCCGCGGGTCCACAGGGAGCAACCGGGGGATTAGGCTCCGTGGCAGCATTGTGCCGAGCCTGTCTCGTCGCGGTACTGTTCCACTACTGAGCTCCACTAATGGCCACGGCTCAGACCAGGCCTCATTAAGGCAAACTGACACCAGGAAACGGGGGCTTTGCGGTAGGCGTGATTAGATTAAAAGTTCAGACAAGCCTTTGGTCTGTGTAATTTGTGGGGCTCCGGTGATACACAAATAAACAAAATGCAGGAGCACTTTAGAAACAGCCCCCTTAATTAGCTCATTGAGACTTGGGTAAGCAATATGAACAGTGTGGCCTGGGGCTCTGGAAGTAGCTGCTGGATTAAGGGAGGAGCAGAGCGAAGGAGGGGGTTGGAGCTGAGGGGAAGTGAGGGACAGACAGAATATTCACTGTATTGTCACGTTCGCGTGCGTGTTGTTTTTCGGCGGCAGAGGCAGGCGAGAGGTCATCGGAAACAGCAGCTCAGGTCCAAGCTGCTGATTTAGGGCTGGAATTAAAATGTTCCACAGCTGTTTGGCTGGTCTCTGTACCTTGACTAATGAGTTGTGGAACAGGCTGATATCTCGCCAGTCGGTGACACCCTCGCTCCGACCAGTCAACTGTTTCAAAGTGTTTTCTGACTAAAATACCACCTGCCCCACTCAGCTGTTGCTACCAGCAGCTCCGTCCCCAACATGTGGACCGCACTTGCACTGTATGCAAACTTAGCTTTTCATCAGACCACCAGCAACAATTACAAGGCTTTTCATACGTGACGCCAGATACGGGCGTACTCTTTACACAAGGGCTTTGCTATATTCTGGTCACTGACCGTTTTCAAGCTGCAAGAGCAAGAAGAAAGAGAATTTAGTGGCGGTTGCTGCCACGACTGCTGCACTTGATGTCTCTATAAAACTTTGCAGAGACTCCGATAAGCTTATTGAAGCAAATTTTGTTCATTATTCTAAAAAAAATAAATAAAACGACCCACAACCTTTAAAACGCAGTGTGTCTACCTAGTAACTGTTGTGGCCCTGTTAGTTCGTCCTAGAGCCGTGGGCCAGTAGAAAGGTTTCATCGCTAAGCAGTGACAGGAAGTGTTGTGTTCATATATTGTATTTGCATTGACAACTTTGAGGCTGTCGAATCTCAATACCTCCTGAATATCAACCAAAAGTCAAAAACTGCAGCTCTAAGTGGAGCAGATGAGAGTTTGCTGGCAGCAGTGTTCTCGATTGTCGACGAAGATTAGTGGCTGCTCATCCAAAATACGGCAGAGGAAACGCTGAAGAATGACAATATATATTGTCCTTTATATGAACCCTGCTCTTATAAATTGCATTTATATGTACTCTAATGAGTAGTTTTGTCTAAATGTGTTTTGGAGAGAACATAATTGCGTCCTCGCTTTTATGTTCTCGTGTTGCCCCTTTTTGTGCCGCACAGGAATCATGTTCATCAGGGTGGATGGTGGCTGCACGAGGCTCCGGACTTTGACAGCAGAGACTGTCTTCAGGCTACAAACCCACTTTGGTTAAAGTTTGTCAAAGAATGAGACTTTGGTCAAAATGTCAAAAAAAATAAAGCCAGCAATCGTTCCCTAACCTTAACCAAGTGCTTTAGTTCTTAGTTTACTCAACCATAGAAACATTAGTCGTGCTTTAGTATGTAACATTTTGCAACTTTTCAGATATAGCCATTAACCCTCCCAAACCTACGTGGGCACGTGTTCCTTCAGCTCCATGTGAAGTTCGCTGCAAATTCACCTTTTCTTCGGTGAGTTACAGCCATTTGTTGGATGTTGCCCAGGGTGTGTTTCTTCACTAGACAATGCAGTGGAACAACAGACCTAAGCTGTCGATATATTTCCATCACAGTGCTAAACGTGCCACTGTTCCCGTATCGCGCGATCACGCACAGCTGGTTGTCCAAAATGCACCCCAAGCAAAGCTGAGAATCTCACAGTTTGGACGTAATTTAAAGCTCTTCTCTGTCATAAACTGCTCCAAAGTCATTGAATGTTTTGTAAGAACGTGTTGCTCGGTTCTAAGGGGTTAAACGACATAATCAGCAAAAGGCAACCAGGACTGTTTCTGTATCGAGACCAATTGTTAGGAGACAAAGTTCTGTTGTGGCGAGCTAGATCTGCTGAGAATAGAGGCGGCCTTGGTATCAACGTGTTGGTTAACGTGACCTCACGAAGACCATGAAATAAACACTCTGCAACTTGTCTTGAAATTTCTAAAAGGAAAATAGCCGCATCGGCTTTTTATGGCCACGAGGCATGTAGCTATTCTGCAGCTTCTGGCTACTCGGGAACAAAAAAGAAATGACGGCCAATTAAATGGTGTCTGGTGCCAGCGCTGATTGGACCCCTGTCTAATGGTCCGAAGTGGTTTTTGAGCGCTCCTAAATGTTTTGGTGGCAGTTTGTTGGTAACCGATGACAGTGATCCTATTTAAAGCAGCTAAAATCAGCACAAAGGTGTCCACAGTATAAACTCAGTTGGGCACCTCCATGAGCCGATCCTTCCTGCAGCACCTGTACTTATTTAGCACCTTTTCTATAAAGTATAGTAATATATATTTCTTCTGTTGGGAGCGCCATCAGTAAACATTGTTATAGAAGCTGCATGATAGCTAATCTGATTGATGGATCATGCATGAGTAATGGTGACACATAAGTGATGGATAGTGTTAATATCTTTGAAAAAAAAAAAAGAAATTCCCTCCTAAAAAAAGACAGCAGCAGCAAGCAGCAGTACTCCTACACTTATTTTCCATCCACCAGTTAACTTCCATTAATCATTACATTTGTCAAAATATTTGCCCTAGATGCATTTTTACTTCCTTCCTCGCTCTCCACGGCCGATAAAGGTTCCCGTGTGGTGATTTGCAGCCGATATGTGATCAGATGTGAGTGATTTTATTATTATTTTTTTTTACATTTAAGCTTTAAAATTGCTGTCAGACAGAAGGGAAGGGAGGCAGTTCAAGCACTTCTTCCAGGCTATTTGAGTGTGTGTATGTTGTCATGGCTGCACCACTGCAATATATTTAATAGGCCCGTGTCAGGTGATCGAGAAACCTGCTGCATTCTTAATTGGAGCTGTGCTTTTTCTTTTCTGTTATTAGCTCAAATGGCCAGTGGTCTCTTGTCAGGTTGGAAACACAAAACCTCGTCATCATAACCAATTATGATGAACATCCTTATGGTAACGATCAATACTATAGTGGCTTTCTTTTCTATAATGGATTTCACAATAACAGCGATATATACAGTGTGTGTGTGTGTGTATGTATATGTATATATATATATATATATATCTTCCCCTTGAGGACTATATCTTGCATGCAGAAAACCTTACTGTCAAGTAGCTGAAGTTGGCAATAAATATTTCTTTTCCCATTCTGCGAACAGATGCTTCCCAACTTCAATCATTATTTTGGTTAATTAATGTTTTTGTATGCCTGCGTGATGCATTAGATGAATTTAAGAAGTTTGGTTTGGTAAGTGAAATTATTTTATAGTTTTTTCATAGTAAAAATGTTTATTTTCCTTTTTATTGTACTGAAACTCGAGTATCACACTGGCGTTGACATTTTTGTCATGGTATGCAGAATGCAAGAATTTTAAAGATGCAGCGGTTTCATACCCAGTTTGACTCAAGAGTTTGTGAAATTAACAAACCAACTGTGAGGCAGAAAACGACAGGCAAGTTGAGCTGTTTTCTATCCCTTTTAGATTCCTGTCTTCTGGCTTCTGCCACCCACAGTGCCAAGTCAAGGGGCCAAGTCAAGCTCACTTCTACTATATATATATATATATATATATATATATATGTGTGTGTGCAGTGGGGGGGTCACGGGGAGGTGTAAAGTACATCAGTATCATGCCTGTCAGCAGGCCTACACTGCACGCCTGGTCCAAAGGCCAGCCCCGATCCGTGGACAGCGCCATGGTCGCCTCCACACCGCTCTGCTCCCAAAACATCCACGCTGCCCACCGGACAAAACCCAGAGAGCGAGCGAACAAACCTCAAAGTGATTATACAACACATGCACACAGGGGCACTCTGTTTACAGTAGACATAGTATGCATACAGTGTATATATACACCACCTCATAGAATGTGTAAGCACACCACCGCACACTCATCTCAGGAAGTACAGAGTAGGAGGACAGGCCCGGTATCTCTTCCTGTCACTGTGCGGTAGTGTGGTGGATTCCGGCCTTGTGTTTGGCACAAAGGCCTCCTACATGCCTGGAGGCCAACTCCTACAGGCTGGTTCTACCCAGCAGATTCCCTCCCACCAGGATCCCGGTCTGAATCATTAACTCTTACTGAGGCTTTTCCACGCTGTCAGTCATTGACAGAGCTAAACCCAGCTAGTGGAGAACGCAGGGGTCACTGTCATTTATATTTTTTTGTCAGGATTTAGCATTACTCCTACGTTCCTGAGATTGTTATTCTTCTGACAGAAAGTAGCCTCACTTTTTCTTCTCAAAAGCATGCTGATGGTTTCCTTTTTCTACCGCAAAATGATCTACTGGCACATAACAAAACATTTCTCAAAGGTAGAAATGCTCTACGGGCAGGAATAACAACTTTAATGGGCCGAGCCTGATGCACCATTTTTACGATATTCTCTCTTTCTAGATCTTCATCTGGGTGTCAGAATAATCCTTTTCTATTTAAGAGTTTTTTGGCTTCGTCTGTTTTTTCCAGTTGAGATTATTTTCCCGACCCCTGAACTTTTGTCCACATGCCTCATTTTTTTTTTCTTTTTCCCAGCAATTGAAATGGGTTTGGTGTTGTGCTCTTAGGCCTGTTTCATAGCAAACACTTTGACGTGTCACAGTAGAAAAACACAAGTGTTACCAACAAGAGTAACAACGGCTGTTTCTCCATCATCCTGGCCCAGCTAGAATCCATCCCGCACGAACATTGCAGTGCACCTCTACGAGTTGTTGTATGCCGACTAACAACTTTTAAAGTGGCGTATTTCTTTGAAGGACGTGACAAACGCTAAGTTAACTGCTCCTCGCAGCTCCTGCCACAGCTTCTGTGTTGACTGAGAATAACGTCGGGTGCGACAGAGACATGAATCACTGATTAGTTTGGGCGAAATAACAAAACCCTCCTCAACAGAAAACATCAAATATGAACATGATGTCAGACCGAATTATGAAGTTAAAACGAACGTCTGATCATCGGGCTGATTATTTTTCCTTTCTGCCTGCCTTCCCTCTCCAAGGCACATTGTTGATAAGGAAAACGCCAGTCTGCTGTCTCACCCCCGGAGACATTAATTTCAATGAGACGACCTTCAAGGAAAAGCCGGTGACACCGCAAGATTAGTATAGTCAGAGGACAACGGGTTATGTGTGCGCTCGAGTGTTTCAGGGGTTAGAGATGTTTCAAGCATAACTGTAATGTCTTGAAACATTTCAAGATGTTTTTATTGTTTTAAGTCTTGTTACGTTGTATTGGAATGCGGTAGAAAGTGCAGATTGATTTAAAGAAATGTTGCCAACGTGATATTTATGCACATTTCAGAACTGAAAAGTTCACATGGCGCACAGGATAAAAGAAAACTAAAATGTTAAATAGAATGCTGTAAAGATCATACAATGGAAGAATGAGGATAGAAGCTAGGTGGGGAAAAAAAAAAGAATAAAATCTGAAAACTGGACCTCACGAGATCCACAATGTTATGGACAAAGCAAGACAGTACAGCGGATAATAACCACTGGGGGAAAATGTTATGAAATTTGAGCGGAGATCTTCAAACCTGGAAATGAGCACCTATGAATGTGCTTCTAAAGGATGCTCCACAGCCTTTAAGGTCTGTGGTTTTGTAAAAATAACAATACAAATACTAATTAATACAGTAACACATTCTCACATTTATCTGCATTAATTGCCTGTATGAAAAAGAGGTTGGATGCACCAGCCACTGTGTCTCCTTGCCCAAAAACCTGTTAATCTGAGCATCGAACATCTCTGGACTCTCGTTGGAGGCCAAGGCGACTCTTGGATGTCGCCATGAGTCTGGACAGAATCAATAGACCTCAACGGTATGATTGATGACGACCCAGAGCACCTCAGTTGTGATCCACTTATAGTAAGATGCACATTAGCATGTCTTCTATAATGAAGGAACAAAACAAGGCACGATTCTCGGGGGAATGTTGACAAAAAAAATTTCCGTCGCGCTTGATTGGGCTCGGTGGCGTCCTAGTAGCCCATTCCAGTCACTATCAACTAACTGCTGTACTCTGGGGCCGTCAGACCTGACTTAATCAGACCAGATATACATAAATAGCAGGCCAGCCATATGGTTCCACGGTGACGGCTAGTTCCTCATTACATCGGTTCTTTAACAAAGCTAGCGAGTCCTACAGCAGGGTTTAACATAAATAATACAGCTGCAATTTGAGTATAGGGAGCGTACTGTACATTAGGCACTGTATACATGGTGCAGTAGCCTTGAGCAATTTTTACCATATGTAATGGCCTGTAGGTCAGCGAGGAGCTGAATTCACAATATAGTTTAGTCATACAAACACTGGCTTGGTGGGGGAAATAAAAATGTATGGGAGCTGCTGGCTGTGGAGTTGGTGGGAGGGAAATCTATAAATGTTGGCCATATATTCTGTCGGAAGCAGTGTAATTGTAGGCCATTAAATCAGCAGGGTGTCTGGTGGGCTAGCGCTGATGAAACACAGTGCCTCCACGCTGCTGCTGCCTTCACCATCCACAGCAGGGTCAGCAGGCTGGGGATCACCGAGATGATTTAAGGCCCGAGTCGCTGGTTAATAGTTAATGAGAGTGAGTCGTTCAGAGGCTCTCAATGGTTTCCAAGGTCTGGCCAGCTCAGGGGCGGCAGCTTCATAGCCACTCAGGGCTGGAATTGAGAGGCAACATTGAGGTCTAATCGCTTTGTTAAATAAAGATGGCCATCTCTTCATCCTTTGCAGATGCCTACGCACACAATGAGATAGAAAACAAACACAGCAGATACACCTGCATGCTCCTGTGGTCGTGCTCCTGCCTCATCTCCTTCCCCGTCCCGGAGCCAGATTTACAGCTGTCCCTATCGCCTTGGCAACTTGTCCCCTCTGAATTTTTTTTTTGTCCTGTTGTTCATCATTTTTCCATTTTTCAAGCCCGCACGCACCAAGCCATAATTCAGGATCGCCGGATACCTTGTCATTCAGCCATTTTCCCGGGGAAACATAAAGGGGCTGTTTTTTAGGGGGGCGGGGATAAAACCCGAGGCTTTTACACACAGACGCTTACAAGGGTACCTCTGTTGTGCCCCTTCATCCATAGCTACAGCTGGAAGGAGTGATAAGTGAGAGAGAATCAAGGGCACATTACTCTGCAGAGAGGGAAAAAAAAAAGCGGACCTACAGTAGGAAGCCATTATTACTACAGGTGTTTTGCTAATGCATAAAGTGGCCATTATCTGAGCACGGCTGCTACACTTCTCCCTTTGGTTCAGAGGTGTTTATTGGTTTATTAGGATCCACACTGTACCAATTTAATGCAATGGAATTGAAATGCAGCAAGATACTTGCGTTGTCTGCAGGAGCAGAGTGAACTGTGCCATGTAGCCCGTTAATGGCGTTTCATTATGAGCGAGGATTTAGACGGTTGTGGGCCCTGCAGAGGTGACGATGAATTGTTATTGGACAAAGTCGGACTCGCCAGTGATTGTGTGGATGTGCATGTTTGAGTCTGCGGCGCCGTTCTTTATGTTCTGCAGGAACCTGTGCATACGGCACGATGCAGCCGGCTTTGTGTGTCTGCACCTCGTTGGCTGTGAGAAAAGACAGAGATTGGGTGAGAGCTGCAGAGAGACTCTCCAGGGTTTAGAGAGAATGCTCATTAAGGCCTCCTATAGCACAGCCAGCTCATTCCTCACAGTCCCAACGGCCGGCTCCACTACGCTCCGCTTCCTCACCACATCCTCTCCCCTCTCTTTATCTGCTTTCCTTCCCATTTCTGTCTCCTTCTCTTTCTGTCTCCTTCCCCGTCTGTGTCTCACCTGCTTCCACCTGCCATTTGGAAGCTCAAACGGCAGATGTTCTCACACTGAGTAGACGGAGATGTGACGGCTCGCACCGACGTTGATTTCTTCAGCAAATTAGAAATATAGCAAATACAGTCTGGCTTAAGTTAAACCTAAAGAACGTGTTGTTGTTGTCTTTACCTGCAATTTGCATTCTTTTGTGTAATTAGTCCATGCATATGTTTCTGGGGTCAGTTCTGCACGTTGACGATGGCAAACGGAAGCTGGATGTAAATGATCATTTAGATGTTTTTGTCATGCAAAACCGTCATCAGCATATGCACACACATGTCTTTTTGAGCGGTGAGGGCGGAGGTGTTGAACAGGTGGAGCCGTAATGGTGAGCCCAGCTCTGAATCACTGAAAGCTCACTGCTGTTTAAGAGACAGTTTTATATTTAACTCGCCCGTTTTGGATCTTCACTCTCCAGCTAGTCTCACAATTAGCGGTAGAAGAGCACTCTTCTTTGTTTCTGCCTCATTTCCTGGTTTGAAGTTAATGAGGTTACTGTATTATTGCAGAAAAATCTCACAGCAGCTTCAGAATCCTTTTTAATTTTATAAATACATCCCGTGAAGAAACCAAAAACCAACAACGGAGTTCTGCAGCTGCAACAGTGCTATCTGACGAAGCCTCCATTCTACAGATTCTTCTGTCCAAAAACTATTAAACTCACACAGAACAGCTGGACTGTTTGAACATTACATGAACATTACTTCATGTACACAGAACCTTTTATTCTGGATCAACTCTGCAGTACAATCTTTAATCTCTGGGAAGTAAGGCAGCGTTGGGGAGATGTCACTGAGGATGCTCGGGGAGGCTGTTAAGTATTTACAGCAGCAGAGGCAACCTCAAAGAAATAAATTGCACTCATCGTCTTCGTAGTAATATGTTGCCTTCTTAAAGAGGTAGTTTACACTTTAACGTGTTTTTGAGCTGTAGACTAAATGATATGTTGGCTCAACATGCCATTTACAGTTTTAATTTTTTGGGACCTGTCTACGTCATGAAATTTACATTAAAAAAAAAAGAACCTAATCAGCGTCAGTCATGCAGACGCTCTCTGTAGCCATGAGGCCACGCCTCCTTCAGGTGCTCTCGTTGCATTTTTTTTAAATTTGCTTGCAGTGTTTTGAGGGTGGAGTTGTGGATACATGGACAATTCCTGTTAGTTGAATAAACTTAATGTTGGTTTTGGTCTTTTCCTGGAAAATACAGGCATGTTGTAGCGGTTAATATCAATTTCTGTGATGCATTAATGGAATTTGAAATTTTGTTGGTTGGTCCTGAACTTGACTACCTCCTGCTTTTGCTTCGTTTTACATCACCGAAGGAAAACCGGCAGACTGCTCGCGTGTGGGCGGGTTGGTGCATTTGCGTGCTCATGTGTACAGATGAGTGTTAGTGGCGTTATCTGTCACGCAGACAGGAAGCCCGCTGTCGGCTTGATTACCGCTGGCCGGCCAAACGCTTGACCCGTGAGCAGCCGAGGCCCGGCGGTGGCAGCGGTGGGAGCATTATCCACCTCCACCCCTGCCTGTGTATAATGGCCGCACCGTGTGATCGATGGCCTGTGTACCTGTGGAGCCCAGCAGCTGCAAAGCCAGACACACACACTTACGCAACCAACCGGCTCTCGTAAAGGCCAGGAGACACACAGCGCTCTTCAGGAAACACCTCAAAGTCGCACCCTGACACATGGATCCATTATACAGGCTTGACTAGATGTATAGTATATTCATCATCTTGTCCAAATACGCTGCAGTCTCAATCCTGAGTTGTTCACTTGTGTAACAGCTGCATTATGCATTCACATAAACAGCCGCGTGTATGCATTATATAAAAAGCATCCCTGTATTATCAAACTTTCATGTGGGATTCAAAGTATGCAGTATTTCTTTTTTTGATCTTGTCCAAACACGCTGCTGCACTCTCGGTGCAGAAAGACACAACAGCTACTTTTTGCATTTTTGGCATCGCTTTTGGAAATATCGTGAGGCTTTCAGGAGCAGTCTGTACAGATTGTAAAAGAAAGTATTCCTATAACCTTCCTGGTCCATTTGACTAGGTGTACGCTGAGTTGCCTGAACGCTAAATTGCTCAAACTGTCAAATGTTTCACTTGTTAACACGTGCTTCATATGCTCCCGTTTGCTGTGGAAAATTGTCAAAGCATTTCATTTAAACAGTATATTCATCACCTTTCCCAAACACGCTGCACCCTCAATGCTGCGTGGCCTGAATGCCTAATTGTCCGCCATCCTACAGTTCCGTGACGCAGTTTTACTGTGGAAAAACAGGATTTCAGTTAAACAGCATGCACAGAGTCTGAAAAGCATTCCCGTACATATCAGCAGTCCTTGTTTGGCTGTACAGGCACACGGAATGAGTTCGTGAATGCAGCAGAGGAATGGAAGCTTGCAAGTTGAACACATTTAAATCCAGTCTTTGCTTGTGCTCCGCACGTTGAGGAAATGTTCTTTCCTTTTAACTTGTTAGGCTCTCATTTGAATTCCTCTTAATATGATGGGGGTTCCAGGTACGCAGCTTTAGCTTGATCACACAGCCATAAGTAGGATGTGGATCCTATATACTATATATTCCCTATGCGCACCTGTCTTCCCTGTATCGTCCTGTTCCTCTCCTCCATAAACAAAATCCCTTCCTTATGCTTGATCTTTTCAAAACTCTCCGTTTGTCCTTTGGAGAGCCAAGGTTACCATGTCCATCGCTCCCTCCCACCGCAGCAGAGATCTGTCAACAAACTTCTGAAGACTTTCTCACTTGGCAAACTTAAAGAGGAGCGGGCTTGTCCCAGGAGGTAATCAAGCTCCTTTTCCCGCAACCGGTATCTTTAAACAGAATAGATAAAGGAGGAGCGGGTCATGCAGGAGAGCTCAGGTACTCGGCAGGAAAAGTTCAGTGTATTGATGTGCTGCAAAGGGCTGCTGCTTCACAGAGAGAGGAGCCCGTCAGACCCCCAGACTTGATACCTGCACAGGTAGCCCAAAGGGAGCCAGGTTAGTGCCCAGAGAAATTGACTTTGCTCGGGGAAAAAAAAAAAAAAAAGATTCTTTCACCCTCAGCTTTGGTGGAAAAGAAGTGGTGGAAAAAGCACACGGATAAATGACTGTCTTCTTCACTGGAGACTAATGATCCGCTGGTGTCTTTCAGTCTTGGCACTGAAAGTGGAGAAGAGCTTTGATGATGGAGGATTATGGCTGACAGATAAACAGCTGGACCCCCCCCCCCCACACACACACCCCCTCAGATACTCCCCATCTCTCATACTACTTAGATATGTGCTCCACTGTCATTGCTATGGTAACCCGTTGTTATTTTATTTCATCTTTGCCCTGTAAGTTCAAGCTGAAGGCAGAGGAACCCGGCACGAATCGAGGTTGCCTCTCGCTCTGTCTCCGTCTGTCTGTAGTCTGCCTTCCCCATCTGCCTTTGTCTCCATTGTGCTCTTGTTCTGTCTGGATCTGTTCATCACACAGAATGCAATGGCACGTCATTGAACAACATATTATTTTATATTGGTGCTCTCTGTGTTTCTACGGCACGGGTTTAAGGTTCCTTTTGTCAGTCGTCTTATTCAGGTTTTTGGATCAACACTTCCTGTGACACAATTATACAATGAAAGGTCACAATATTGAGCGCTACATGTACAAAACTCGGCAAAGCTCTCGCTGGTCTTTGTATTCTCTGCACTGGTTTACTTACCATCCTCTCCACTTGACTGTCTTCACCGAAGCTGCTTTAAAGCTAGCTTTGTGCAAATCCATCTGCGTCATTTAGTAAATTGCTGGTCTGTGCTATTAAAGGGTAGAAAGAGCTTGAACTCCCCGAGAAAATGTGACTGTTTCCAAGCCCTTTTCCTCTCCTTCCCCACTCTTCACTTTTTCATCCAAGCGCAATTTGATTTGACTTGATTTGATTTGAGCCCTGCCACTTTGAGTTTGAATAAGAGTTATTTGCTAGGAGAGACAAGGGCCTCACCGGTCGAGAGGTGTGATGAGTTTTCACACTGCTTAAAAAATTCAAACTTTTGCTTTATTCAAATGTAACACATGACTACAAAGACCTGGTGTTTGATGAGGTGTGTGAGATGTAAATGTCGACTGGAGCCTCTCCACTTATCTGGCCCGCCGAGGAAGGTGCCCCGGCATCGTAATCATCTGATCTGAATGGATTCAAAGTGTGCTCCTTTTATGTGAATGAGTGCTGCTCCATTGCTTTGGCGGGGGGAGCCGTACAGTAACATCCCCTGGGGGCTCGGTGGATCAGATGGAGCAGGCTGGGAGATGTGTGCTGCAGCGTCTCAGGGATCTGACATGTGGAGTGCAGTTATTTTTCCCGGGCATCCATTTGTCATCAAGGAGGAAGACTTCCAATTCCAGACTCCCGCTTCATTCGTGCTACATGTAAGATAGACTTATCTGATCGCACCTGATTTTACTGTGCATATTCAGTTTCCTATTTGATCTCTTTTACACACAATGATTTCAGTCGCACCGGCATTATTTCTTTCTTCTTTCATCTAGCCACTCTTATTTTAACCTTTGGTCTGTGTGTTTGCAATTCATTTGGAATTACTCCGCTGTTGTATGCATAGTAAGCCCTTCTGGATAAGAGTGTCAGCTAAATGTCTAACATGTAAATGTATGTAAATGTGAGACCTCCTGTGTACAACTCCATGTCTGACTGTGCATAACCATCAGCAGCTCTAGTAGGGAACCACATCAACTCCTTCCATTCGGCCTACAAAGTGCCCCACTGCTCAGTATCTCTCTGCAGCCACTCGACAGAACCGGGGCTGAAATTGGCAGGAATTTACACTCCTCGATCGGCTTAATGATAAAAACATTAAAAATAATAAAATGCCGGAGCTTAGATCTGAACTATTGAACAGCAGATGTTTAGCATCACAGCAGATGTTGTCATGTCATCAGCAGTGAGAGGCTACAATACAGTAGCTCTCTGCTTGTACGGTAGCTAATGTGCGAGCTCGTGGATAAGTGCGTGTCTACCTCCGCACGTGGCCGAGCCTCTGGATGGCCATGCGTCTGTCTGGGGGCAAGCTAAGCTCAACACTTTGTTGCGTGTGCGAGAATATGTGTGTGTGCGTGCATGCAAAGGCTTTCATTTGTCGGCGCGTGTTTGTGTGCGAGCCCCGAATCAAGCTGCTCACTGCCTGCCTGTCTCTCATCCCCTCCAGAGGGTCATTCAGCCCCTTTCCCAGCTTCTAATCCCGTCTGTCCGGGGGAGATAGAGGGGAGCGGACGGCTCCGGTGCACCCGGGGCGCCGCAAACACAATCACCAGCCTTTCACAGACACTTAACGGGGCTTTGCGCTTGTTCAACAAGGCAAAACGCGGCAGGAGGGATCAATTTAATACAAGGCCTGACTCAAATGGAAAGAGGGTAAATAAATAAGCAATGACAGCGAGGACTGTCGCACAATTTGTGTAGTGGCTGTCCACTTTCTCTCAGTCTCTCCTCTGCTGCCTCCCTCCATAGCACCTATATGATTCCATTTCCTCCCTCTGTGGCATATGGGGACGCGCTGAGAAAGAGCAACCCTGGCTCCTCTCTCTCATCAGGGTGTGTTATTTTAATAAATCACTTCTGCCATTGCTTGGTACATTAATTCCCCGGGCCCAGAGGGCTGTGTTGCCACTAGCAGCGATCTGCATGAGGCGCTAAATGATGTGGGGGATCCCCCGGTGAGAGAACAGAGGCTCTCTGAATCTTCCCTCCATCTCAGCCTTGTCGGTTTGGCTCTCACCCTGGGCTGGCCCAGCTCTCGGCAGACATCATAATCAGAAGAGAGCCAAGGCCTCACCGCGTCGCACATACCAATGAGACGCACATATAGCCAGTAGGGAAGTCACCTGACACCTCGCTCTGCAGACACTAGCCCCTCGCACGGCTTCATTAAGCTTCTTCACACTCGGGCTTTATCATAACATGCATGTATGTGGCAACTACAATGCGCGCGTGCACTCTCCCTAAACAGAATTTTAGAGCCGTGTAAATTCTCTTGGGGCGCTGTTCCCTTTCCATGTAATCCTAAAACAATAAATCTCACAGCACTTTAACCTACATCTTCCTTAACCCCTCGGTTTGCAGGACTGTTCCACTTGTCAAATGAAATTCCTCCATGTTGCTGCGTACCGAGACGATCAGCCCTCGGAATGAGCCACGTGTGTGCAGGTTGGCGGCGTGCACAAACACTACGTAGATGTGGCTGTTTAACATGGCCGTTTGATTGAATCCAGCGCAGTGTGACTGCACAGAGGCAGGTGGTAGGAGTACCTGCCACCAAAGTGGTAACACTGCCACTGGTAGTGTTGATGGGAGTGATGCGAATGTATTTCTCCACTGGGGGTTTCCAGACAACCACATTTCCCCTTCAACATCTTGACGCATCATGGACTGGTTTGCAGTTGTTTTTTTTTTCCTTTTTATACATGACAACTCCTTAGACAGAGGTGAGGTTGCCATTGGTATGCACAGACAACACCGGCAGATTCACCACCCAGAATACCGCTGGGAGATTATACCCTTCCGGCTCCAGCAGGGATTCGGCCACCGTAAATGGAGCGATTGGGAGTGTGCGGTGTGCCCGGAATGACAGAGCACCGCGCCGGCTGAACACGGCAGCCAGACGGCGAGCACAAACTCAAGGACTGCCGCAAATACAGTAATCTCTCATGCTTTCGGTTGTGGTTTTCACCTTTTCCTACGGTCACTCAGAAATCGTCACGCTGGCGAGCGGTCTGGCTCATTGTCAGCGTGCAAGAATTCTGCCCTAATTGGCCCCATTTATTAGCTTTTTGTTCAAACATTAAACTAGTTTATTAATAAAATATTCATTGTATGTTCATATCAAATCCTCCGCAGGACAGAGGACAAGTTGTAGCAGTGGTTCAGCAGAGTTCTTCTGCAGGGCTCATGAAGTATCGGAGGCAAAAACTGAATGACAGCAAGAGAGGTAATTTGAACGAGTATAATGACTTGCTGTTGCTATGGTGTGCAATGACACACAGTGGAAACACGGACGCAGCACAGTGAAATTCTAGATGACAAGTACTTGGGCATGTTTTAACAACAAGCCCAGCTACCTATTACATCATGTGTGGGTAAATAATGCAAGTGTATACCCGGATCTTCTTATTTCCTTATAAGTAGAAGCTATTTCAAGTTTAATTAAAACATTTCTTGGTCATTGTCAGTATTCATCATCAAGCTTTACCAGCTTCTGTTGTTTTATTTTTTTTTTATTTTGCACATACTGATTTCCATTTGTCTTACTTGTGCATACGCTGACCCATTAAAGCTGCATCTGTGCATTTGACTTAATATGGGCATGGAGGGCTGTCTTAATTAATAAGCAGGCATCCACCAAACTAATCTGCCTGTGTTGTGAAGTCTGTCCTTTCCATTAAGTGAGACTCACATTATCTTCTAATCAAATTAGTCACTTAATTGTGGCCCTCCCTTGATGGATACCATGAAAAAAGGAGCGCCGTGTTTGCTGCAGGGGGATGTGTGAGGATGGAACACGGCTGTTTCATTACGATATGAATTTTTTAATAACCAAAGCGTTCGCTGTCATCTCCCTGCTTTGAACCTTTGCAAAGGGTGAAGTTGAATTTGACATTTTCTCCACTCTCACAGCTGAGTGTCTAGCTTGTGTGTTGGGGCTAAGTACCTAGCCCAAGGCCACTACCCAATTGCCCAACAGGGGATTGACCCCTGTCATCCACTGATCACTAGTCTGCTTTCTTAATCACTTCCCCACACTGCGTGCCGCACTACCTGATCTTAGTCAATACATTAGCTCCTTCAGCCCTGATAGAGCGTCTATTCCCCGAGTCACGATAAAGGTGGCATACCTTATGTGACCAAAGATGCCACTCTGCTGTGTAGAGTGGCCTCCGGGAGCTCGTGTTTTAAGTGGGGCGCGAAGGCTACCCCTGTGGATTTAGAGAGGTTGCAGTGGCCGGCGTCCGTGGGGGGGAACCCCGGGTGTCTGATGAATGGCGGCATTTGTGGTCGTTTGTCCTGCTGATGGAGTTTTATCCCCTGCCCTTTCAGAGTGGCCAGACAATAAAGGGAGCCACAGCCAAGCGTGACAGGTTAACCCAACAGTAATAGAATACTCTTAATAGTCTGGCTTGAGCCAAAGTCTGTGGCAGGGCCGACCAAGTCGCCAGGCTACCTTGGTGGGGAGAGTGCAAGGGGACGCGACACCGACACTCGCTGTTGTTGTCAGACAGGGGAGCAAGGACAAAAAGGGCAGCTTGATGGCTTAATGGGTGGTTTGATTGCTTCATGGGGTGAAATTGAAGTTGGTGAGGGCAACCAAACAGATGAAAAAGGGCAGAGGGGGCATTAACCAAAATGGAAATTAGCCATATATAAGAATGACGTCAACCAAGTGTGTCGATTATGTATTTTACAGGAATCCTTGAGCTTTAGCGAGCTGGCATTGTCTCTCTCTGCCTTTCCCTCACATGGAGAATGACTTATAGTGGATGATATGACGCCGTGGTGATGCCTATTCAGACGGTAGGAAATAAACAGGATCAAACCGAGCAAACAGTCAAAAGAGATTTAGATGATGTTGTCATGAC